>CM029023.1:14769881-15057381 GCA_016801055.1 Panax notoginseng | reverse complement strand
AATTTTCTCTAAATATTATTGTGAATAATAAGGGGCTAATTTGATATAATACTTTGGTTATGGGTGAAATGTGCAAATTTTGCAAAATAAGCAAGTGGTTATAAAAATATTCATTTTGTCGGGGAATATTCGTTTGGTCGTGGAATATTCTTGCTGTCGGGGAATATTCGTACGACGGCGCAGCCTTGTGTGGGCCCCATAACGGAAAGCGATTGGATGAAGAAAATGACAAGTATAAGTTATTTATAAATAACGGCGTAGTTGTTACCGTTAATACTGTTGGAATACCCAGTGATTAAAATACAGTAGCACACGGTATTGCACCAATTATTAATTCTTACGTAAGAAGGCACTACTCAATAATTGTTACAGTAGTTATTGTTTAATATTTTATTTTATTGATTCAATAATTGTTGCATTGATATTTTATATTATTGTTGTTTCAATAATTGTTGCTGCACAGTATTTTCCATTATCAGATCAATAATTCATATTATTTGAATAATATTATTAGATAACATTATTGGCAATGTCTAGAGAGTTCTGTCTAAAGAGAGGTTTGGTCATCTAATTGCGCGCCAGTAAGGAGAAATCCTTATTGGAAAGCCCCCTCTTTCCTGGGAACGGCCTGGTTGTCATAAATGTGATTCTGTAATATTATTTGTGAATAATTAATTATTGATTCATATGATAGGGAAATATTTATTTTATGTGGATATAAATGAGGGATATATTTTTGTGGTTAAAAATGAAGGAGTTAATGTTGAGGTGTTTTATCAGTATTTTTATCGGAATGGAGGTATTAAAAATCAAATCAGGGTTTTTGAGAAATATTGCGGGTGTTATAATTTTTAATCCGACCGTTGGATCGTGGTAATTTTTGGATATGTTATACATATATAAGTTGAGTATATGTCCACAAATTTTGAACCGTTAAAAATGAACGTATGATTTATTATGAATTTTACGAGATGACTGGTTCAGAAATTATTGAATTTTCAGAGTTTATCATTTTGATGGAAAATTCTAGAATTGGTGGGCCCCACTTGTGGTTGGTGAAGAAATATGCTGAATTATATTTCAAATGTGGTGGGTAGGAATAGTAGCAGGTAAAGCCATCAGGTTGCAGGTCAAACCTACTAAAATTTTCCTATAAATAGAGGGCTAAGTTAGAATTGAAAATCACACCAGAAACAAGTTTTCTCTCTTTCTCTCTCTAGATTATTGAGTGTATTTTGTGAGTATTTAGATACTTTGAGAGTTTCTATTCATCAGAGCAAGTTTCTTTCAGCCTTATACCGGTATTCCGACCAGAAGTACTGATATCTTGAGGTAAGGGATATTATTTTCTTCTTAAATGATATTATTTTTTTCAATATCATTATGCTGAAATATTGATATGAGTTTTTATCAAATTTGGAACTTTTTGTGTCGGGGTTACTATTCATGTATACGGCACTATTCACGTATACGGCACTATTCACGAATACGGCACTATTCACCGAAAAATAAAATTTTTTCTTTTTGTCCAAGATGTCTATTATGGTTACTATCTTTGATTGTATCCATGTTTTGATCTTTATTTTTGAATTCTGCTTCACAATTGATTATTATGAAGTATTATTGATCTTGGATAAACTGTTATACGAATCCCTACTATTTGTCCTTCTGTCTCATTGGATTCGTTCTCTTTAAGATATTTTTCATCATCCTCAGTCCTAAATGATGATATTAATGAATATCTTTGGCCTGTAGTGCAAAGATGTATGATTACTTGATGAATATCTTTGGCCTGTAGTGCAAAGATGAACAGGTGTTGAGATGAACATGACTGACAGGTGATACAAATGAATATCTTTGGCCTGTAGTGCAAAGATGAATATTTGGATAAAGATGATTATTAATTGATGTTACAGGGATAAAATATTGATGATGGACTTTTAAATCTTAGAAGATAGTAGAATTCTTTCTCTACTTGACTCTTCTAATGGTTTGCTGTTTCCGCTGCAGTTGTTGATCTAAAACTTGTTGTTGATTATATTCTATCAGATTTTTCCCTGTTGAAGACTAACGATAATTTGTTTGTATATTATCTTAGTCATAATATTCTTTACTGGGCTAGTTGAGCTCACCCTTTTCCTTTTTGTTCCATTTTTCTTCTCAGGAGGTGAGAACATAGCAGGATCTAGTCGGGGTATGGAGTGATGGTTCTAGAAAGATGTTTTAGCAGTCCTCACTATTTCTGTAAAATAGTGTTTGAATAATTGTAATGAGGATTTATTTGAGTGTGGATATTGTCTAGAAGACAATATTTGTATTTAAACTCACAGTATGTGTTGTCGTATTTTGCACGACATTTGTATTATTGAAGTTGTAGTTTGCTTTCTGTACCATGTATTTGGCGACTCAGAATGGGTGTTGTATACCTATTTTGGGGGCGTCACAGTTGGTATCAGAGCTTAGGGATATGATCCCTGGCTGAGATGTGAGACAAGAACTAGGAGGGGAGAGACGGGAAATTACTTCACTAGTATGACTTGACTAAGTTTATTTGGTGTTTATTTGGTCAGTCAGAGTATAGGGATAATATATGGCATGACTATTAACCCTTATTTTATGGCAGTATTTAAGAATGGCAGCTGAGAACGTTAATAATGGAGTAAATCAGACCGTGGAGACACCTTTGATCACCACCCAGGGGAACGTGCAACAGGAAGACAATATTCCTCCAGTAAACAACGTTACCGAGCAAACGATGAATGATGGAATGTTTAGGAGCTTTTTGCAGTTCATGCAAAATCAGACGAGGGAGACTCGTGTGCAGAATACGGGTGGAAATGATAACGCGCGGTTTGTCACAGCTAAGCAGTTCAAAGAATTGGGCCCGCCAGAATTTAAGGGAAAGCCGGATCCGATCATGGCGGAAACGTGGGTCAAGCAAATTACCAAGATATTCGATGTCTTGGGATGCACGGAGGAACAGAAGGTTCCATTCGCCACCTTTATGTTCCGCGGTGAGTCAGACTACTGGTGGAGTCTGTGAAGCGTACCCAGCCTGACGCACTCAACATGTCCTGGAAAACATTTCAAAAACTGTTCAATGACAAGTACTTTCCTGAAAGTATTCGTCATATGAAGGAGGTAGAGTTTATCAGACTGGAACAAAACAACATGACGGTGTCCCAGTACGAGGCGAAGTTTGCAGAGTTATCCAGGTTTGCACCTCATTTGGTCGAAAATGAGGAACGAATGACAAGGATGTTTCTGAGAGGTCTAAAACCCGAGATTCGACAATATCTTATCTCTCATAAATTTTCTTTATATTCAGATGTTGTAAATAGGGCTCAATTATTAGAGCGAGATAATGAGTATGTGCAACCGAGGGACCACAACTAAGGTCATACCGGTGGCGGCAGTCATCGAAGCAATGAAAACCAGCAGGGAGGAAAATATTCGGACAAAAGCGATAACCACTCTGGTGGTAATCGTGGTCGTGATAATAGAAGGAGCGAGTCGGGAGGAGATTTCAAGAAGAGAAGGTACAACAATGATAATGTGAAGACGTCAGCACAAACGTCAACTGTTTCTAGGGGAGGAGAACGACCACCGGTCGTATGTTACAAATGTGGGAAAGAGGGACATATCAGCCCAAACTGCCTACAACAATCCAAGGTATGTTATAACTGTGGAAAGGAGGGTCATATAGCTCGAGAGTGTTCTGTAGCAAAACCAAGTTCAGCGGGGATGGTGACTCTAAAAGCTGTCCCGGATAAGTCGAAATCAGCGGTTCCTGGAAGGGCGTTTGTCGTTACTGGCCAAAACGCGAGAAACCCGAACGAGGTGATCACGGGTAAGCTAATCTTAAATTCTTGCGAAGTTTATACTTTACTAGATACCGGTTCTACCCATTCTTTTATCTCTCCTGCTTGTGCTCAACGTTTAAACTTGACTCCGGAGAAATTGGACTTTAACTTATCTGTTGAAACTCCGTTGGGTGAAACCTTCGTTACATCTACAGTTTATAAATCTTGCATGATCCAAGTTGGTACTATCACATTACCTGTTGATCTTATCTCTTTAAAGATACTTGCTTTTGATGTGATTTTAGGAATTGATTGGTTGACCACTCATCATGCTAAAATTGATTGTTTTCGTAAGGTTGTTAGTTTTCATATTCCTAACCAACCTGTCATACGAATTCAAACTACTAAACCACTAAAATCAGTCACTGTCATATCGAGCCACAAAGCTGTTCGTTTATTGAAAAATGGATGTCAAGCTTTCTTAGCACATGTAATGGATTTGAACAAAGACAAGTCAGATTTGAATAATATTTCTATTGTTAGAGAATTTCCCGATGTATTTCCTGAAGAACTTCCTGGTCTACCCCCAGAACGTGAAGTTGAATTCTTTATTGACCTTGAACCCGGTACAAAGCCCATTTCTAAAACTCCATATCGAATGGCTCCTATTGAACTTCAGGAGTTAAAAGTCCAACTACAGGAGTTGTTGGACATCGGTTTTATTTGTCCTAGTACGTCTCCTTGGGGTGCTCCAGTTTTATTCGTAAAGAAGAAAGACGGGAGTATGCAACTTTGTATCGACTATCGAGAATTGAATCATGTCACTATCAAGAATAGGTATCCGCTACCTCGCATTGATGACCTGTTCGACCAGTTACAAGGAACACAATTCTTTTCAAAGATCGACCTTCGTTCTGGATATCATCAGCTGAAGATTAAAACTGAGGATATTCCAAAGACTGCCTTCAGAACTCGGTACGGGCATTATGAATTCTTAGTAATGTCTTTTGGATTGACTAATGCTCCTGCTGCCTTCATGGATATGATGAACCGTGTATTCAAAGAATATTTGGATCAGTTCGTTGTTGTCTTTATTGATGACATTCTCATCTATTCCAAAAGCCGTGAAGATCATGAGCGCCATTTGAAGCTGGTACTGCAAAGGCTTCGTGAAAATAAGCTATATGCCAAATTGAAGAAATGCGAGTTCTGGCTTGAGGAAGTAGCATTCCTTGGGCACGTAGTGTCAAAATATGGAGTATCTGTCTACCCGGCGAAGATTGAAGCCATACAAAGTTGGGAGCAACCGAAGTCGGTAACCGAAGTACGTAGCTTTCTAGGCTTAGCTAGTTATTATCGGAGATTTATGGAAGGATTTTCTCGAATCGCTACTCCGTTAACTCAGCTGACTCGGAAAGATACAAAATTTGTATGGAGTGAGGAATGCGAGAAGAGTTTCCAAGAACTCAAGAGGAGACTCATTTCGGCACCTGTTCTGACAATACCATCTGGTTCGGATGGATTTGTTATCTACAGCGATGCTTCAGGCAAAGGGTTAGGATGTGTTCTCATGCAACATGGGAAAGTCATAGCCTATGCCTCACGACAACTCAAAGAATATGAGAGGAATTATCCTACTCATGATTTGGAGTTGGCAGCAGTCGTTTTTGCGTTGAAGATCTGGAGACACTACCTGTATGGGGAGAAAGTGGAGATCTATACAGATCATAAAAGCCTCAAATATTTCTTCACCCAAAAGGAACTCAACATGCGGCAGCGACGTTGGCTCGAGCTGTTGAAAGATTACGATCATATCATCCAATATCATCCTGAAAAAGCAAACGTAGTAGCTGACGCATTGAGTAGAAGATCATATGCGGGTACGAGTGCAATATTGTTAACATAAAGGCCCATTTTGTATGACTTACAAAGGATGGAGATACAGATGAAGGCTCCAAGTACCCACATGATGATATCAAATATACGAGTAGAACCGACTTTAATCGATAAAGTTAAAGCTGCTCAAGCTACGGACATGGAGCTGATGCGTATGAAGAAGAAAGTGCAAGAAGGTGCTATTCCAGAAGCAAGAATCGATGAAGAAGGAATACTTCGAGTCAACTCCAGACTTTGTGTTCCTAACGATTTTGACTTGAAGCATAGAATAATGATGGAGGCACACAACACACCGTTTGCAATCCATCCTGGGAGTACCAAAATGTATCACGATCTTCGACATACATTTTGGTGGAGCAATATGAAAAGAGAGATCGTGGAGTTTATCTCGAGGTATTTAACTTGTCAACGTGTAAAGGCGGAGCATCAAGTGCCAAAGGGTCCATTGCAACCACTTGAGATCCCGAAATGGAAGTGGGAACACATTACTATGGATTTTGTTACGGGTCTTCCCAAGGTTTCTCAAGGCATAGATGCGATTTGGGTTATTGTTGATAGATTAACCAAATCCGCTCATTTCTTGCCGATACGTGAGACTTATTCCCTTGAACGTCTTGCTAGTATGTACGTGAACGAGATTGTGAGATTGCATGGCATGCCAGTATCCATAGTTTCGGATCGTGACCCAAGATTCACTTCACGATTTTGGGTTAGCTTGCAAAAAGCTATAGGCTCGGATTTACGATTCAGTTCGGCATACCATCCTCAAACGGACGGACAATCAGAAAGGACTATTCAAACTCTTGAAGATCTATTAAGACTTTGTGTCCTAGATCTCAAAGGGAGTTGGGATAAGTACCTACCATTGGTGGAATTCTCCTACAACAACAGTTATCAGGCGAGCATAGGTGTGGCTCCATTCGAGGCGTTGTATGGAAGAAAATGTCGTTCTCCAGTATGCTGGGACGAGGTGGGTGAAGCAACATTGTTGGGACCAGAGTTGGTACGCATTACTACAAAGAAGATCCAAACGATTCGACAATGTATACAAACGGCACAGGATCGACAAAAGAGTTATGCGGATCTTCATCGGAAGGACGTGGAATTTAATATTGGAGATCATGTATTATTACGTGTTGCACCATGGAAGGGAGTTACAAGATTTGGGAAGAGAGGAAAGCTCAATCCAAGATTTGTTGGTCCATTTGAGATTCTTGAGCGAATAGGAAATGTGGCATATAGACTCGCATTACCTCCAAGCATGTCTCGTGTTCATAATATTTTTCACATATCTATGCTTCGTAAATATGTTAAAGACCCGAACCACATTATTGAGTTAGAATCAGACGAGATAGCTGAAGATTTAACGTACGAGGAGGTACCTGTTAAGATCTTGGATAGGAAAGAGCATACCACAAGTTAAGGTTTTGTGGAGAAACCATGCTATTGAAGAAATGACCTAGGAGTTGGAATCAGAAATGAAAGCGAGGTATCCTCACCTTTTTGAAACATCAGGTACGTACGTCAATTTCGAGGACGAAATTTCATAAGGAGGGGAGGTTGTAAGACCCCAACTTATTAATGAATAAAATCAAATTTTCTCTAAATATTATTGTGAATAATAAGGGGCTAATTTGATATAATACTTTGGTTATGGGTGAAATGTGCAAATTTTGCAAAATAAGCAAGTGGTTATAAAATATTCATTTTGTCGGGGAATATTCGTTTGGTCGTGGAATATTCTTGCTGTCGGGGAATATTCGTACGACGGCGCAGCCTTGTGTGGGCCCCATAACGGAAAGCGATTGGATGAAGAAAATGACAAGTATAAGTTATTTATAAATAACGGCGTAGTTGTTACCGTTAATACTGTTGGAATACCCAGTGATTAAAATACAGTAGCACACGGTATTGCACCAATTATTAATTCTTACGTAAGAAGGCACTACTCAATAATTGTTACAGTAGTTATTGTTTAATATTTTATTTTATTGATTCAATAATTGTTGCATTGATATTTTATATTATTGTTGTTTCAATAATTGTTGCTGCACAGTATTTTCTATTATCAGATCAATAATTCATATTATTTGAATAATATTATTATATAACATTATTGGCAATGTCTAGAAAGTTATGTCTAAGGAGAGGTTTGGTCATCTAATTGCGCGCCAGTAAGGAGAAATCCTTATTGGAAAGCCCCCTCTTTCCTGGGAACGGCCTGATTGTCATAAATGTGATTCTGTAATATTATTTGTGAATAATTAATTATTGATTCATATGATAGGGAAATATTTATTTTATGTGGATATAAATGAGGGATATATTTTTGTGGTTAAAAATGAAGGAGTTAATGTTGAGGTGTTTTATCAGTATTTTTATCGGAATGGAGGTATTAAAAATCAAATCAGGGTTTTTGAGAAATATTGCGGGTGTTATAATTTTTAATCCGACCGTTGGATCGTGGTAATTTTTGGATATGTTATACATATATAAGTTGAGTATATGTCCACAAATTTTGAACCGTTAAAAATGAACGTATGATTTATTATGAATTTTACGAGATGACTGGTTCAGAAATTGTTGAATTTTCGGAGTTTATCATTTTGATGAAAAATTCTAGAATTGGTGGGCCCCACTTGTGGTTGGTGAAGAAATGTGCTGAATTATATTTCAAATGTGGTGGGTGGGAATAGTAGCAGGTAAAGCCGTCAGGTTACAGGTCAAACCTACTAAAATTTTCCTATAAATAGAGGGCTAAGTTAGAATTGAAAATCACACCAAAAACAAGTTTTCTCTCTTTCTCTCTCTAGATTATTGAGTGTATTTTGTGAGTATTTAGATACTTTGAGAGTTTCTATTCATCAGAGCAAGTTTCTTTCAGCCTTATACCGGTATTCCGACCAGAAGTACTGATATCTTGAGGTAAGGGATATTATTTTCTTCTTAAATGATATTATTTTTTTCAATATCATTATGCTGAAATATTGATATGAGTTTTTATCAAATTTGGAACTTTTTGTGTCGGGGTTACTATTCACGTATACGGCACTATTCACGTATACGGCACTATTCATGAATACGGCACTATTCACCGAAAAATAAAATTTTTCCTTTTTGTCCAAGATGTCTATTATGGTTACTATCTTTGATTGTATCCATGTTTTCATCTTTATTTTTGAATTCTGCTTCACAATTGATTATTATGAAGTATTATTGATCTTGGATAAACTGTTATACGAATCCCTACTATTTGTCCTTCTGTCTCATTGGATTCGTTCTCTTTAAGATATTTTTCATCATCCTCCGTCCTAAATGATGATATTTGTAACGACCCCAAAATAGGTCCATTCCATCCAACCCATTCTGAGTCGTCAAATACATGGTACAGAAAACAACTACAACTTTATTACAACAATTGTCGTGCAAAATATAACAACACATATGCCGTGAGTTTGGATACAAATATATACCAAATGTGACATTGGACACCATCATGTATCAGCACCTCACAAAGGTACCTTACATAAAGGTACAGTCAAAAATTGTTTTAGAAACTAGAATCTTTGGGAAGTGCTCAAGGAAACCTTCGTACATGGGAGGCCACGCGTCTAGGTTATGATAGATATCATATGGCCACAGAATTATCCTTGGTTGACCCAATAGACCCCAAAGAAAAACGAGAAGATTACTATCATATTCTTTCCAATGGTGAGTCTTCTCTTGACTTATCATTATCTCCACTGTCTCTAATTGAGAATTATACTTCAAACAAACACCAAGATTATATAGGTAGTGTTCGTAGATATACTCAGCAAGTGGATGAGCACATCCCTGTCTTATGATGACACGAGGTTGTATGTCGTTAGACATCTTGTATGATAGTGGCAAACCACCCTTCCAACGTTGGGTACACCTTACCCTATTGGATTCACCAAATATAACTACTAAATAAACTTTTCTATACTGCTTCGGGAGAACATCCACAGCTAGAGACCACTGTTCTATTTCCCCGTTACCCTCGCTAGACCCAGCTACACTCTTATTACCTGAAAGAAATTGTGAAGCAAAAGGGGTGAGCACAACTAGCCCAGTAAAGAATATCATGACTAAAGATAATTAAATTATCAGTAGCCTTCATCAATAATAAATCAGAGATTTAGAACATATGGTAAATGATAAAAATTTCAACCATAGTTGCAGCGGAACGAGCAATCCATTAGAAGAGTCAAATAGACTATAAAGTCTATTATCTTCTCCATGTTAAAAATCCATCAACAATGTTTTATCCCTGTAACATCAATCAACAGTTCCTTTCCACAATCATATGAATAACTCATAATCATAATTGTGATTCTAAATTTTTCTTCGCACCCAGGACGAAGAATATTTTCATCACATGTCTTTACCTGAAACATCAAAGATCATGGTTATACCAAATCACAGTTCCTGTTCATAATCATACTAATAAATCTATCTTTGCACTACGACCAAAGATATTCAACAACAGTTTATCTTTGCACTACGGGCCAAAGATATTCATCAACAGACCATCTTTGCACTACAGGCCAAAGATATTCATCTACAATTCATCTTTGCACTACAGGCCAAAGATATTCCTCAACCGTTCATCTTTGCATTACTGGCCAAAGATATTCAACAACAGGTCATCTTTGCACTACGGGCCAAAGATATTCATCTACAATTCATCTTTGCACTACAGGCCAAAGATATTCCTCAACAATTCATATTTGCACTACATGCCAAATATATTAATACCTCAAAGAATATATAATCATTTAAAAATGTATATAAACAATAATTATAACCATGTTGATCATTTCACCTTTGCACTTAAGCTAAAGATATTCAATTATAAATTCAATGGTCATGATCATACCAGTCAACAATTCAACTTTGCACTACTGGCCAAAGAGAACCCATAGTCATGATCATACCAATAATTTACCCATCTTTACACTCAAGCGAAAGAGAATTTCAACATCAAGGTTATAAAAATGTTATATATGATTATAAAAATAATATGGTCAAAACATGGATTTAATTTCAAGAGCAATATTCATAAATCAACTATAATTTGGTTAGAAAAAGAAACCAATTTTGTCGTGAATAGTAACTCATGAATAGTAACCTCGACTCAAAAAGGTAGAAATTCCACAATAAAATCTATACCAATATTTCGGTATAATGATATTGAAAGAATAACATTTCTTAAGCTTATAAACAATTTATTTAAATTGTTTACACTTTACTAATTAATGCATTTAATCATCATAAAATGTCAACTCTTAAGATTTCATCATCAATAGCCAAAACCCTCATCAAAAATATGCATATACCTCATATAGGATTCTCAAGCCATAAAATCCTATTTTCCAATTTTCTTTCCTCACAAAACATATTTAATTCATTTACTCATAACTAGACCATTTTCATAAAAAATAACAAATCAGTTCCAAAAATATTTCTTTTCTGGGATTTAGCATAATATAGTCCCATAGTGAACATATATTTTTCTCAGAATTTTTAAAAGTCATTTACTATTTTTCATATGGCCAAAATAGCCGAATATTTAAACATTTATCAAAAATTGTACTTTTGTCTAAAAATTCTGAAATTTACAGAGTATACTTCTATCATATACATGTACTCCCAATAAAAATTTCATCAATTTTGGAGTTAACCACAAGGAATTATAAGCTGTTACTTTTAAAATAGTCTTTTCTCATAAAATTCATAACTCTCAATCTATACATCCAAAAATCACCATTTTTGGACACAATCAAGAAAACTTATCAAAATATCATTTCAAATTTTTTCAGAATTTTTGAAGATCAGAAAAATTACGAAACTGAAAATCATAACAACCCTTAAAATTCCTTAATATCCCTTACTATCCCTTACAATCCCTTACAATCCCTTACCTCAAAAGAGCAGTACTTCTGATCGGTATAAGGCTGAAGAAAACTTGCACTGAATAGCAACTCTCAAAGTATCTAAATACTCACAAAATATGCTTCATAATATAGAGAGAGAAAGAGAGAAAGCTTATGTTTCTGGTGTGATTTTCAATTCTAACTTAGCCCTCTATTTATAGGAAAATTTTGGTAGGTTTGACCTGCAACCTGATGGCTTTACCTGCTACTATTCCCACCCACCACATTTGAAATATAATTCAGCACATTTCTTCACCAACCACAAGTGGGGCCCACCAATTCTAGAATTTTCCACCAAAATGATAAACTCCGAAAATTTAACAATTTCTGAACCAGTCATCTCGTAAAATTCATAACAAATCATACGTTCATTTTTAACGGTTCAAAATTTGTGGGCATATACTCAACTTATATATGTATAACATATCCAAAAATTACCACGATCCAACGGTCGGATTAAAAATTATAACCCCCGCAAAATATCTCAAAAACCCTGATTTTTAATACCTCCATTCCGACAAAAATACTGATAAAAACCTCAACATTAACTCCTTCATTTTAACCACAAAAATATATCCCTCATTTATATCCACATAAAATAAATATTTTCTTATCATATAAATCAATAATTAATTATTCACAAATAATATTACAGAATCACATTTATGACAACCAGGCCGTTCCCAGGAAAGAGGGGGCTTTCCAATAAGGATTTCTCCTTACTAGCGCGCAATTAGATGACCAAACCTCTCCTTAGACAGAACTTTCTAGACATTGCCAATAATGCTATCTAATAATACTATTCAAATAATATGAATTATTGATCTGATAATGAAAAATACTGTGCAGCAACAATTATTGAACAACAATAATATAAAATTTCAACGTAGCAATTATTGAATCAATAAAATAAAATATTGAACAGTAATTACTGTAACAATTATTGAGTAGTGCCTTCTTACGTAAGAATCAATAATTTTAAAAATATTGTGCAATACCGTGTGCTACTGTGCAATAACGAGTATTACTGTATTTTAACCAACGGGTATTCCAACAGTGTTAACGGTAACAACTACGCCGTTATTTGTAAAAACTCAAATTTGTCGTTTTCTTCACCCGAAAGTTATTCGTTATAGGGCCCACAAATAACTGCGCCGTCGTACGAATATTCCCCGACAGAAAGAATATTCCACGACCAAACGAATATTCCCCGACAACAATGATTATTTTATAATTAACCACTTGCGTATTTTGAAAAAAAATTTATATATCACCCTTAACTTTAACTTTTATCAATTTAACCATTTACTGAATAGTAATTATAAGAAAAATTGAATACTTTTATTTCATAAAATTCGGGGTCTTACAATCTCCCCTCCTTATGAAATTTCGTCCCCGAAATTTACGTACCTGGTATTTCAAAGAGTTGAGAATACCTTGCTTTCATTTCAGATTCCATCTTCCCTATCATCATGATTTCTCCATTGCTCATCTCCTGTATTTCAGATATCATTCTAGAATACAGCTTCAAAACAAAGGTTAATTGAACAAATTAACATATCACATAATATCCCGATAATATGACTGACCAACAAATAAGCTTAGGTAGGACACACTAGCGAAGGATTTACTCGTCTCTCCCCTCCTAGTCCTATTCCCCGATCTCCGCCAGAGATCATATCCCTAAGCTCTGATACCAAATGTGACTCTCATGGTGCTTCAACCACAGCACCTCACAATGGTACCTATCAGTTTGCCACCGCAGAACGGCGTCCCCTACGGAGAGTCTGGCTTCGGTGCATCCCCCATCAACAGGAAGTCACCAGCGAGAGGCTCGGGGCTCTTTACTTATAGCTCTGATACCAAATGTAACGACCCCAAAATAGGTCCATTCCATCCAACCCATTCTGAGTCGTCAAATACATGGTACAGAAAATAACTACAACTTTATTACAACAATTGTCGTGCAAAATATAACAACACATATGCCGTGAGTTTGGATACAAATATATACCAAATGTGACATTGGACACCATCATGTATCAGCACCTCACAAAGGTACCTTACATAAAGGTACAGTCAAAAATTGTTTTAGAAACTAGAATCTTTGGGAAGTGCTCAAGGAAACCTTCGTACATGGGAGGCCACGCGTCTAGGTTATGATAGATATCATATGGCCACAGAATTATCCTTGGTTGACCCAATAGACCCCAAAGAAAAACGAGAAGATTACTATCATATTCTTTCCAATGGTGAGTCTTCTCTTGACTTATCATTATCTCCACTGTCTCTAATTGAGAATTATACTTCAAACAAACACCAAGATTATATAGGTAGTGTTCGTAGATATACTCAGCAAGTGGATGAGCACATCCCTGTCTTATGATGACACGAGGTTGTATGTCGTTAGACATCTTGTATGATAGTGGCAAACCACCCTTCCAACGTTGGGTACACCTTACCCTATTGGATTCACCAAATATAACTACTAAATGAACTTTTCTATACTGCTTCGGGAGAACATCCACAGCTAGAGACCACTGTTCTATTTCCCCGTTACCCTCGCTAGACCCAGCTACACTCTTATTACCTGAAAGAAATTGTGAAGCAAAAGGGGTGAGCACAACTAGCCCAGTAAAGAATATCATGACTAAAGATAATTAAATTATCAGTAGCCTTCATCAATAATAAATCAGAGATTTAGAACATATGGTAAATGATAAAAATTTCAACCATAGTTGCAGCGGAACGAGCAATCCATTAGAAGAGTCAAATAGACTATAAAGTCTATTATCTTCTCCATGTTAAAAATCCATCAACAATGTTTTATCCCTGTAACATCAATCAACAGTTCCTTTCCACAATCATATGAATAACTCATAATCATAATTGTGATTCTAAATTTTTCTTCGCACCCAGGACGAAGAATATTTTCATCACATGTCTTTACCTGAAACATCAAAGATCATGGTTATACCAAATCACAGTTCCTGTTCATAATCATACTAATAAATCTATCTTTGCACTACGACCAAAGATATTCAACAACAGTTTATCTTTGCACTACGGGCCAAAGATATTCATCAACAGACCATCTTTGCACTACAGGCCAAAGATATTCATCTACAATTCATCTTTGTACTACAGGCCAAAGATATTCCTCAACCGTTCATCTTTGCATTACTGGCCAAAGATATTCAACAACAGGTCATCTTTGCACTACGGGCCAAAGATATTCATCTACAATTCATCTTTGCACTACAGGCCAAAGATATTCCTCAACAATTCATATTTGCACTACATGCCAAATATATTAATACCTCAAAGAATATATAATCATTTAAGAATGTATATAAACAATAATTATAACCATGTTGATCATTTCACCTTTGCACTTAAGCTAAAGATATTCAATTATAAATTCAATGGTCATGATCATACCAGTCAACAATTCAACTTTGCACTACTGGCCAAAGAGAACCCATAGTCATGATCATACCAATAATTTACCCATCTTTACACTCAAGCGAAAGAGAATTTCAACATCAAGGTTATAAAAATGTTATATATGATTATAAAAATAATATGGTCAAAACATGGATTTAATTTCAAGAGCAATATTCATAAATCAACTATAATTTGGTTAGAAAAAGAAATCAATTTTATCGTGAATAGTAACTCATGAATAGTAACCTCGACTCAAAAAGGTAGAAATTCCACAATAAAATCTATACCAATATTTCGGTATAATGATATTGAAAGAATAACATTTCTTAAGCTTATAAACAATTTATTTAAATTGTTTACACTTTACTAATTAATGCATTTAATCATCATAAAATGTCAACTCTTAAGATTTCATCATCAATAGCCAAAACCCTCATCAAAAATATGCATATACCTCATATAGGATTCTCAAGCCATAAAATCCTATTTTCCAATTTTCTTTCCTCACAAAACATATTTAATTCATTTACTCATAACTAGACCATTTTCATAAAAAATACCAAATCAGTTCCAAAAATATTTCTTTTCTGGGATTTAGCATAATATAGTCCCATAGTGAACATATATTTTTCTCAGAATTTTTAAAAGTCATTTACTATTTTTCATATGGCCAAAATAGCCGAATATTTAAACATTTATCAAAAATTGTACTTTTGTCTAAAAATTCTGAAATTTACAGAGTATACTTCTATCATATACATGTACTCCCAATAAAAATTTCATCAATTTTGGAGTTAACCACAAGGAATTATAAGCTGTTACTTTTAAAATAGTCTTTTCTCATAAAATTCATAACTCTCAATCTATACATCCAAAAATCACCATTTTTGGACACAATCAAGAAAACTTATCAAAATATCATTTCAAATTTTTCCAGAATTTTTGAAGATCAGAAAAATTACGAAACTGAAAATCATAACAACCCTTAAAATTCCTTAATATCCCTTACTATCCCTTACAATCCCTTACAATCCCTTACCTCAAAAGAGCAGTACTTCTGATCGGTATAAGGCTGAAGAAAACTTGCACTGAATAGCAACTCTCAAAGTATCTAAATACTCACAAAATATGCTTCATAATATAGAGAGAGAAAGAGAGAAAGCTTATGTTTCTGGTGTGATTTTCAATTCTAACTTAGCCCTCTATTTATAGGAAAATTTTGGTAGGTTTGACCTGCAACCTGATGGCTTTACCTGCTACTATTCCCACCCACCACATTTGAAATATAATTCAGCACATTTCTTCACCAACCACAAGTGGGGCCCCACCAATTCTAGAATTTTCCACCAAAATGATAAACTCCGAAAATTTAACAATTTCTGAACCAGTCATCTCGTAAAATTCATAATAAATCATACGTTCATTTTTAACGGTTCAAAATTTGTGGGCATATACTCAACTTATATATGTATAACATATCCAAAAATTACCACGATCCAACGGTCGGATTAAAAATTATAACCCCCGCAAAATATCTCAAAAACCCTGATTTTTAATACCTCCATTCCGACAAAAATACTGATAAAAACCTCAACATTAACTCCTTCATTTTAACCACAAAAATATATCCCTCATTTATATCCACATAAAATAAATATTTTCTTATCATATAAATCAATAATTAATTATTCACAAATAATATTACAGAATCACATTTATGACAACCAGGCCGTTCCCAGGAAAGAGGGGGCTTTCCAATAAGGATTTCTCCTTACTAGCGCGCAATTAGATGACCAAACCTCTCCTTAGACAGAACTTTCTAGACATTGCCAATAATGCTATCTAATAATACTATTCAAATAATATGAATTATTGATCTGATAATGAAAAATACTGTGCAGCAACAATTATTGAACAACAATAATATAAAATTTCAACGTAGCAATTATTGAATCAATAAAATAAAATATTGAACAGTAATTACTGTAACAATTATTGAGTAGTGCCTTCTTACGTAAGAATCAATAATTTTAAAAATATTGTGCAATACCGTGTGCTACTGTGCAATAACGAGTATTACTGTATTTTAACCAACGGGTATTCCAACAGTGTTAACGGTAACAACTACGCCGTTATTTGTAAAAACTCAAATTTGTCGTTTTTTTCACCCGAAAGTTATTCGTTATAGGGCCCACAAATAACTGCGCCGTCGTACGAATATTCCCCGACAGAAAGAATATTCCACGACCAAACGAATATTCCCCGACAACAATGATTATTTTATAATTAACCACTTGCGTATTTTGAAAAAAAATTTATATATCACCCTTAACTTTAACTTTTATCAATTTAACCATTTACTGAATAGTAATTATAAGAAAAATTGAATACTTTTATTTCATAAAATTCGGGGTCTTACAATATTAATGAATATCTTTGGCCTGTAGTGCAAAGATGTATGATTACTTGATGAATATCTTTGGCCTGTAGTGCAAAGATGAACAGGTGTTGAGATGAACATGACTGACAGGTGATACAAATGAATATCTTTGGCCTGTAGTGCAAAGATGAATATTTGGATAAAGATGATTATTAATTGATGTTACAGTGATAAAATATTGATGATGGACTTTTAAATCTTAGAAGATAGTAGAATTCTTTCTCTACTTGACTCTTCTAATGGTTTGCTGTTTCCGCTGCAGTTGTTGATCTAAAACTTGTTGTCGATTATATTCTATCAGATTTTTCCCTGTTGAAGACTAACGATAATTTGTTTGTATATTATCTTAGTCATAATATTCTTTACTGGGCTAGTTGAGCTCACCCTTTTCCTTTTTGTTCCATTTTTCTTCTCAGGAGGTGAGAACATAGCAGGATCTAGTCGGGGTATGGAGTGATGGTTCTAGAAAGATGTTTTAGCAGTCCTCACTATTTCTGTAAAATAGTGTTTGAATAATTGTAATGAGGATTTATTTGAGTGTGAAAATTGTCTAGAAGACAATATTTGTATTTAAACTCACAGTATGTGTTGTCGTATTTTGCACGACATTTGTATTATTGAAGTTGTAGTTTGCTTTCTGTACCATGTATTTGGCAACTCAGAATGGGTGTTGTATACCTATTTTGGGGGCGTCACAATATATATATACAGTCCGGCTCTCTCCAGCGAACTGGAGGGAGTGAACTAAGAGCGAACCGGCTATAGTGACGATTTTTTCTGTCGCTACAGTATAAAAACCCGATTTTCTATGCTATAGCGACGGAAAAAACCGTCGCTATAGCCGATTCGTTCTTAGTTCGCTCCCTCCAGTTCGCTGGAGAGAACCGGATTATATATATATATATAAGTGTAAGTGTAACATGAAATTTTAGCCTTTGAGTTTGCTAAAGTATTATCTGCATTATAATACGAGTTCTTCTATGCAGATATCATATATAATTAGACATGTAAATTAGATGTGTTCAATTTTCATGTTGAATTATCATTTTCCCATAAAGATTTTCTTTTAATATATACCTCTAAGTAGTCTGTAACAGCTCGAGCAAACTATATGAGCGATCTCAGTCGATGATCTGCCTTATCATCTATATTGGGAGGGCTGGCCCACATTAATAAAGAAATTATAATTGTGGGTCATTTATTTATGAATTTATTATGTGAGGACAACTAACCATTTGTTCATGTATTCAGAATATTGAAACATTGGGAAAGTGAAATAGTCCAAAATTTAGGCCACATTTTCTGGTACTAGTAGCCAACCCTCCAAGTGTCAAGCTGATTAAAAGAGAAGAATTTATGACAGGAAAAATTTAAAAATATACTCAATTACTATAATAATTTGAGATATATTTAATTAATATAAAAATAATTGACTCCAACATTATCTTAATAAAATGGTCATATATATACACTTGCATGTGCATGGTTGTAGATGAAGAATATATATATGAAATAAAATTTTATGAAATATTTTTGATTTTCTTGTATCTTGTAGATCAATTTATCGAATTAAAAAGTAGAATTTATGAAGGGATATCAATACAATTACAATTAATATCATAATTAATCTCAATAATCTCTCAAGAACAACATTAAGTAAAGTCTTTAATTAATTGATAATGTGCTGCCAAATCAATAAATATCGCTAAGTTTTTAAAGTGTGATCACAAGAATAAGTATAAAAGTTTGGCGATATTCATACTCGCAACAAATAGAAATATAATCTAACATAAGTAAAATCAAATTTCAAGATCTCAATCTTAGTCGTTAAACTAAATTATGATTGACGTAAAAATTAAGATTAGTCGTACATTAAATTAAAAAACACTATTTTAAAGAGAATTAATATTAACAAGACAAATAAAGTATAAATATGAGGCAATTATAAAATCGGAAACATTTGGATTTGTGGGTTGATGAAACATTTTTTTGAAGATTTGAACAATAATGCTAGCTGTTATTAAATGATTAATTCCCATGTCAAAGATATTATAGTTATTATGGGTGAGGAAATTAAGGGGAAACAAAGGTGAAAATTGCCATAGTTATCTTAAGAAGTAGCACATGTTCTCTGACA
Organism: Panax notoginseng; assembly: GCA_016801055.1. NCBI lineage: Eukaryota > Viridiplantae > Streptophyta > Magnoliopsida > Apiales > Araliaceae > Panax > Panax notoginseng. The sequence goes on along the minus strand of CM029023.1, from coordinate 15,037,701 downwards.
ATCAGTTAGCTATGATTGCCATTAGACACTCTTGTCCATATATATATATATATATATATTGCCATTAGACACTCTTGTCCATATATATATATATATATATATATATATATATATATATATAAGTTTTTTCTTATAAAGACTCAAAATAAGGACTGTATTTTTTTGTTTTTTTTTTAAACAACTAAAAAAAATATTTAATATTTTATGGAATTGAAATTTTTTTAAAAAAAAGTGTTTTGGGTGTGATTTGGGTACGTATAACAAAAACATGTATGTACAATCTGTGCAGACTGTACCACCATTTTTTGGTATAGGTATCCAAAACACGCCCAAAACATTGTATTATGAAAAAATTTCAGTTCCATAAAATATTAAATATTTTTTTTAGTTGTTTTAAAAAAAAACAAAAAAAATGCAGTCCTTACTTTGAGTCCTTATTTTGAGTCATTATAAGAGAAAATCTGTATATATATAGGGGAAAATGGATATGCACTGCAGTGCAATTTTTTTTTACACAGTCTGCCCAAAACTACGTCGTTTTAGAGTTTTAAAAAAAATATTTTTTTTTACACAGACTGTACATACATATATACACACACACACACACACACACACACACACATATATATATATATATATATTCTTTCTGCCTTCAAAAGATAAATAAAATATATTTTTTTTACACAGACTGTACATACATATATATACACACACACACACACACACACACATATATATATATATATATATATATATATATATATATATATATATATATATTCTTTCTGCCTTCAAAAGATAAATAAAATATATTTTTACACACATTAAAAAAATGTTGAGTAAAAGAAAGAATATTTTTTTAAAAAAATCTTATTCTTAAAGACTCACAAAATTACAAAGAGTGACGTGTATTTTATTTTTTTTATATTAGTAAATTTTATTAAATAATATATTTATTCTTCATTTTATGTATCTGTAACTCTTTTTTTGTGGATAAAAAAATTATATTTTTAATCATTTTTTTTGAAAATGGAGGGAGTATATCTAATGGACAAAATTTGTACTCCACTTAAGATTCGTGGGTGACTAGGTAGCAAATTATGCTAGTCCGGATTTATTTGATTTGTCCCCACGCGTATCTTCCTCTCTCTCTCTGGAATCAAGCGTCGTGTGTATTTGGACTTTGTGATTTATTAACATCCCAATTTTAAATCCGTATAATATTTTAGGATTCATGTTATAGCAGTTAATTTTTTTTTTAGTTGTTAAATACAATGTTATTTGGTGTGTGAGTGTGAGACATACTAATAATAAATATATCAGACATACAAAATTAGCCAAAATTTAATAAACATAAGTATATTGCATGTTCTTTATTTTCTGTTCTTTATATAATTTTTGTATAATTGTGCCTTAGATTAGATATTAAATCTAACATCATGAGATCTTGTTTTTAATCAATATTGTCTCGTTAAATTCATTTTTTTATTTTTTCTTATAATCAAATCAAAGACATAACTTTCAGACAAAAGGTGATAATTTTGTAAGTCATCTGTTTTTACTTGTAGTCACAATTTTGAGCTTATCCCTCAACAAAGTATGAATTAGTAGGGAGCACACACTCATATTAAAAATAAATTTTGTTGCTTTTTCCATTATATAATATAAAATATAAATCATTTTATAATTTGGTATTCAAGTTTTTTGTTTTATTGTATGCTAAGTGATAGACACGTAATTCATACATTTTATTATCCCTAATTTTATCCTTTTAATTGTATTAGTTTATTAAATTAATATATTTTATTTTATTTTGTAGGATTTAATATTTGTTGCAATAAAGTTAAAATCTTGGTGATCAAGCGATATTTAATGCTCTTATTCAGGTAAAGAATATCCAAGAAGAATCCTACAAGGAGAAGGAAAGAGGTGGAATAATCCTGGTGTGCAAGTCAAATCCTACAAAGAGAAAGGAAAGTCAATCTAGAAGATTTCTTTATCTAGAAGATCTTTTTGAGAAGTTGATTACTACTAGGAAATTGAAACCTACATGGAAAGGGAACAAAAGTGTCCAAGTTCAATGAATCTAAATTAGGGTTCAAAGTTATTTTTCCTATAAATAAGTCTATTGTTTTAGAGAGAAAAACATTAGTTATTGTATTAGTTTATGTTAGGAGTAGAAGTAGATTAAATTACGTCTTCATTGGATGGTCATTAATTAAAGGGAGTTTTTTTATTTATTTTTAATCTTCTTCTTTTCTTTATTTTAATTAGTTTAATTATTTTCCATGTCTAGCTAAATTCTTTCGTCTAGGATGAAGATGAAATTAAATAATTTTTCGTGATAATATTTTTCATCTCTTCTATTATTTATGCTTTTATGTTTAATTGATTTCGCTTTCATATTTCGTTATTGAAATACCTTCGTTTTATAGTTCTTATGTGATTTTAAATTAATTAAGAGTTTTGATAGATTATTGTTAAGATATGAGTTTTTCATAATCCATGCTTGCTCAAAGAAGTTTTGATGGGTTATAGTTAATTCTTAAATTTTCATAGTCTATGCTTACCCACGTTAATTGTAAATTATTAAATTAAAGGGAAAGGAGATCAAAATCATAGTGAGTTATTAAAATAGAAGATATTGAATTATATGTTATGATTATTATTTAATGGATTCAGATTCTTAGATTATTTTTCTCATTATTTATTTTCATATTCTAGTTAATTAATTATAAATCTTTATTTCTAATTCGCCTAAAATAGATATTAAGGATACATTAAATTAATCTAGTGTCTGTGAGTTCGACCTGTACTTGCCAGTTCTTCAATTAGACACTGTGCACTTGCAGCACATAATTTTAACACATCAAGTTTTTGGCGCCGCTGCCGGGGACTAGACTAAATTTTATATTCCTTAATTTTTATTTATTCGAATTAGTTTTTTTTTCTCTTCTAATTTTTTTTCAGGATTATTGAAGCAGATCGAAGGAGCGAAAAGATATAGATTTTGTTGCTGCGCTTTCTTCGGTACTTCGTATCTCTATATTTTTTATAATATATATATATATATATATATATATATATATATATATATATATATATATATATATATATATATATATAGGAAAATGATCCATAGCAAATACTTGCTATGGAGAAAAATTGGGCAAATAGCATCATATCTGTCCATTCTATAAATCAAGGGCGCAGATTAAAAAATAACTCTGTCCTTACGCCAATTCGTCTAGCGTATGCAAGAAATATTATACCCACATACGCTAGTTCGTCTAGCGTAGTTTAAAAAAAAAATTGCCAGAATTAACCCCAAAGAATTAATTGTCAATCCTCCACCGCTGACTACTCTGCGCACCAGGTTCCCATTATACGCAGCCGCATTACTTACATTCGCGCCGGCTTCATCTTCGCCGCCGGCGGACGGCCAGCCGGTTTCGAAAACCACCATTCTGACGTCATTAAAATTCAGCGCGTCCAGTGCTGCGAAAATGGCATCGAGTTGGGCCTCGAAAAGGTTCTTATAAACATTGCCATTGTTAGGATCTTTGACGCTGTCGTTTTGGCGAAACAAAGCGTAATCTAACGAGATAGTGTCCGTGTTGGTCACGTACGCGAAAAACGGTAGGCATTCACTATGAGATACGAACCGGTTTGCTGGAGGAAGGTGAGCATGGGCTTGATCGCCGGTTCGATTAAGTCCGCTTTGAACGAACCGGATGAGGAGGGATAAGAGGTTTCAAGGATAGTGAGAGCTACTGGGGAGGTGACTTTAATGGCTTAACTGAAGTTGAGCTTTTGGAGGGAACTGTACATGTTTTTCATGACGGGAACAAGATATGGGGTATTTTGGGGGTCGGTGAAAACTTCGTTGCCTACGACGATTGCCTCAATTATGGTTAGGGTGGAAGGGGGCTATGTTGGATTGGACCCACGCGTCGGTGGATGACTGGTTGGCCGTGACGGAGGCGATAAGTTCGTTCGGAAGTGCGACGATGACGGAGATGCCTGAACCGGAGAGTGCCGTAAGGACGGAGGAGTCGGTATCGAAGTGCTTGACCCGGGTAATGCCATTGGATTTGAGGAGGGTAACTACTTCGGATGGGTCTGGAAGATTGTTTGCAATTCTGCCATAGTTGACTCCGATGGAACCAGTGTTGTCGGAGAATGCAATTTGGAGGGATGATGTGACAACCCCAAAATAGGTCCATTCCACCCAACCCATTCTGAGTCGTCAAATACATGGTACAGAAAATAACTACAACTTTATTACAACAATTGTCGTGCAAAATACAACAACACATATGCTGTGCGTTTGGATACAAATATATACCAAATGTGACTCATGTTCCAACCGTGGACATCACCTCACAATAACACCTTACATAAAGGTATAGTCAAAAACTGTTTTAGAAATTAAAATCTTTGGAAAATGCTCAAGGAAACCTTCGTACATGGGAGGCCATGCGTCTAGGTTATGATAGATATCATATGGCCACAGAATTATCCTTGGTTGACCCAATAGACCCCAAAGAAAAACGAGAAGATTACTATCATATTCTTCCCAATGGTGAGTGTTCTCTTGACTTATCATTATCTCCACTGTTTCTAACTGAGAATTATACTTCAAACAAACACCAAGATTATATAGGTAGTGCTTGTAGATATACTCGGCAAGCGGATGTGCACAATCATGTCTTATGATGACACGAGGTTGTATGTCGTTAGACATCTTGTATTATAGTGGCAAAACACCCTTCCAACGTTGGGTTCGCCTCACCCTATTTTCTTCACCAAATATAACTACTAAATGATGACCACCGTTCTATTCCCTTGTTACCCTCGCTCGACCCAGCTACACTCTTATTACCTGAAAGGAATTGTGAAGCAAAAGGGTGAGCACAACTAGCTCAGTAAAGAATATCATGACTAAAGATAATTAAATTATCAATAGCCTTCATCAATAATAAATCAGAGATTTAGAACATATGGTAAATGATAAAAATTTCAACCATAGTTGCAGCGGAACGAGCAATCCATTAGAAGAGTCAAATAGACTATAAAGTCTATTATCTTCTCCATGTTAAAAATCCATCAACAATATTTTATCCCTGTAACATCAATCAACAGTTCCTTTCCACAATCATATGAATAACTCATAATCATAATTGTGATTCTAAATTTTTCTTCGCACCCAGGACGAAGAATATTTTCATCACATGTCTTTACCTGAAACATCAAAGATCATGGTTATACCAACTCACAGTTCCTGTTCATAATCATACTAATAAATCCATCTTTGCACTACGACCAAAGATATTCAACAACAGTTCATCTTTGCACTACAGGCCAAAGATATTCATCAACAGACCATCTTTGCACTACAGGCCAAAGATATTCAACAACATTTCATCTTTGCACTACAGGCCAAAGATATTCATCAATAATTCATCTTTGCACTACGGCCAAAGATATTCAACAACAGTTCATCTTTGCACTACAGGCCAAAGATATTCATCAATAATTCATCTTTGCACTACGGCCAAAGATATTCATCAACAATTCATCTTTACACTACATGCCAAAGATACTCCTCAACAGTTCATATTTGCACTACAGGTCAAATATATTCATCAACAGTTCATATTTGCACTACAGGCCAAATATATTAATATCTCAAAGAAATATATAATCATTTCAGAATTTATATAAACAATAATTATAACCATGTTGATCATTTCACCTTTGCACTTAAGCTAAAGATATTCAATTATAAGTTCAATGGCCATGATCATACCAGTCAACAATTAAACTTTGCACTACTGGCCAAAGAGAACCCATAGTCATGATCATACCAATAATTTACCCATCTTTACACTCAAGCGAAAGAGAATTTCAACATCAAGGTTATAAAAATGTTATATATGATAATAAAAACAATATGATCAACATATAATTTTAATCTCAAGAGTAATATTCGTAATTCATGAATAGTAAATCGTGAATAGTAACTCATGAATAGTAACCCCGACACAAAAGATAAAAATTTCATAATAAAATTCATACCAATATTTCGGTATAATGATATTGAAAGAATAACATTACTTAAATTTATAAACAATTTATTTTAATTGTTTACACTTTACTAATTAATGCATTTAATCATCATAAAATGCTAACTCTTACAATTTCATCATCAATAACCAAAACCCTCATCAAAAATCTGCATATACCTCATATAGGATTCTCAAGCTATAAAATCATATTTTCCAATTTTCTTTCTTCACAAAACATATTTAATTCATTTACTCATAACTAGACCATTTTCATGAAAAATACCAAATCAGTTCCAAAAATATTTCTTTTCTGGAATTTAGCATAATATAGTCTCATAGTGAACATATATTTTTCTCAGAATTTTTAAAAGTCATTTACTATTTTTCATATGGCCAAAACAGCCGAATATTTAGACATTTATCAAAAATTGTACTTTTGTCCAAAAATTCTGAAATTTACAGAGTATACTTCCATCATATACATGTACTCCCAATAAAAATTTCATCAATTTTGGAGTTAACCACAAGAAATTATAAGCAGTTACTTTTAAAATAGTCTTTTCTCATAAAATTCATAACTCTCAATCTATACATCCAAAAATCACCATTTTTGGACACAATCAATAAAACTCATCAAAATATCATTTCAAATTTTTTCAGAATTTTTGAAGATCAGAAAAATTACGAAACTGAAAATCATAACAACCCTTAAAATCCCTTAATATCCCTTACTATCCCTTACCTCAAAAGAGTAGTACTTCTGACTGGATATCGGATATGATACTGAAGAAAACTTGCACTGATGAATAGTAACTCACCAAGTATCTAAAAACTCACAAAATATGCTCAATAATCTAGAGAGAGAAAACTTGTTTCTGGTGTGATTTTCAATTCTAACTTAGCCCTCTATTTATAGGAAAATTTTAGTAGGTTTGACCTGTAACCTGACGGCTTTACCTGCTACTATTCCCACCCACCACATTTGAAATATAATTCAGCACATTTCTTCACCAACCACAAGTGGGGCCCACCAATTCTAGAATTTTCTACCAAAATGATAAACTCCGAAAATTCAACAATTTCTGAACCAGTCATCTCGTAAAATTCATAATAAATCATACGTTCATTTTTAACGGTTCAAAATTTGTGGGCATATACTCAACTTATATATGTATAACATATCCAAAAATTACCACGATCCAACGGTCGGATTAAAAATTATAACCCCCGCAAAATATCTCAAAAACCCTGATTTTTAATACCTCCATTCCGACAAAAATACGGATAAAAATCTCAACATTAACTCCTTCATTTTTTAACCACAAAAATATATCCCTCATTTATATCCACATAAAATAAATATTTTCTTATCATATGAATCAATAATTAATTATTCACAAATAATATTACAGAATCACATTTATGACAACCAGGCCGTTCCCAGGAAAGAGGGGGCTTTCCAATAAGAATTTTTCCTTACTGGCGCGCAATTAAATGACCAAACCTCTCCTTAGACAGAATTTTCTAGACATTGCCAATAATGTTATCTAATAATACTATTCAAATAATATGAATTATTGATCTGATAATGGGAAATACTGTGCAGCAACAATTATTGAACAACAATAATACAAAATTTCAACGTAGCAATTATTGAATCAATAAAATAAAATATTGAACAGTAATTACTGTAACAATTATTGAGTAGTGCCTTCTTACGTAAGAATCAATAATTTCAAAAATACTGTGCAATACCGTGTGCTACTGTGCAATAACGCGTATTACTGTATTTTAACCACCAGGTATTCCAACAGTGTTAACGGTAACAACTACGCCGTTAATTATAAAAACTCAATTTTTGTCGTTATCTACATCCGACCGTTTTCCGTTATGGGGCCCACAAACAATTATGCCGTCGTACGAATATTCTCCGACAGAAACAATATTCACGACCAACGAATATTCCCCGACAACAATGATTATTTTATAACCACTTGCTTATTTTGAAAAAAAAATCATATTTCACTCATAACTTTAAACTTTTATCAATTTAACCATTTACTGAATAGTAATTATAAGAAAAATTGAATACTTTTATTTCATAAAATTTGGGGTCTTACAATCTCCCCTCCTTATGAAATTTCGTCCTCGAAATTTACGTACCTGGTATTTCAAAGAGTTGAGAATACCTTGCTTTCATTTCAGATTTCATCTTCCCTGTCATCATGATTTTTCCATTGCCCATCTCCTATATTTTAGATATCATTCTAGAATACAGCTTCAAAACAAGGGTTAATTTAACAAATTAACATATCACATAATATCCCGATATTATGACTGACCAACAAATAAGCTTAGGTAGGACACACTAGCGAATAATTTACTCATCTCTCCCCTCCTAGTTATATTCCCCGATCTCCGCCAGAGATCATATCCCTAAGCTCTGATACCACATGTGACATTGGACACCATCATGTGTCAGTACCTCACAAGGGTACCTATCAGCTTGCCACCGCAGAACGGCGTCCCCTACGGAGAGTCTGGCTTCGGTGCATCCCCTATCAACAGGAAGTCACCAGCGAGAGGCTCGGGGCTCTTTACTTATAGCTCTGATACCACCTGTGACAACCCCAAAATAGGTCCATTCCACCTAACCCATTCTGAGTCGTCAAATACATGGTACAGAAAACAACTACAACTTTATTACAACAATTGTCGTGCAAAATACAACAACACATATGCTGTGCGTTTGGATACAAATATATACCAAATGTGACTCATGTTCCAACCGTGGACATCACCTCACAATAACACCTTACATAAAGGTATAGTCAAAAACTGTTTTAGAAATTAAAATCTTTGGAAAATGCTCAAGGAAACCTTCGTACATGGGAGGCCATGCGTCTAGGTTATGATAGATATCATATGGCCACAGAATTATCCTTGGTTGACCCAATAGACCCCAAAGAAAAACGAGAAGATTACTATCATATTCTTCCCAATGGTGAGTGTTCTCTTGACTTATCATTATCTCCACTGTTTCTAACTGAGAATTATACTTCAAACAAACACCAAGATTATATAGGTAGTGCTTGTAGATATACTCGGCAAGCGGATGTGCACAATCATGTCTTATGATGACACGAGGTTGTATGTCGTTAGACATCTTGTATTATAGTGGCAAAACACCCTTCCAACGTTGGGTTCGCCTCACCCTATTTTCTTCACCAAATATAACTACTAAATGATGACCACCGTTCTATTCCCTTGTTACCCTCGCTCGACCCAGCTACACTCTTATTACCTGAAAGGAATTGTGAAGCAAAAGGGTGAGCACAACTAGCTCAGTAAAGAATATCATGACTAAAGATAATTAAATTATCAATAGCCTTCATCAATAATAAATCAGAGATTTAGAACATATGGTAAATGATAAAAATTTCAACCATAGTTGCAGCGGAACGAGCAATCCATTAGAAGAGTCAAATAGACTATAAAGTCTATTATCTTCTCCATGTTAAAAATCCATCAACAATATTTTATCCCTGTAACATCAATCAACAGTTCCTTTCCACAATCATATGAATAACTCATAATCATAATTGTGATTCTAAATTTTTCTTCGCACCCAGGACGAAGAATATTTTCATCACATGTCTTTACCTGAAACATCAAAGATCATGGTTATACCAACTCACAGTTCCTGTTCATAATCATACTAATAAATCCATCTTTGCACTACGACCAAAGATATTCAACAACAGTTCATCTTTGCACTACAGGCCAAAGATATTCATCAACAGACCATCTTTGCACTACAGGCCAAAGATATTCAACAACAGTTCATCTTTGCACTACAGGCCAAAGATATTCATCAATAATTCATCTTTGCACTACGGCCAAAGATATTCAACAACAGTTCATCTTTGCACTACAGGCCAAAGATATTCATCAATAATTCATCTTTGCACTACGGCCAAAGATATTCATCAACAATTCATCTTTACACTACATGCCAAAGATATTCCTCAACAGTTCATATTTGCACTACAGGTCAAATATATTCATCAACAGTTCATATTTGCACTACAGGCCAAATATATTAATATCTCAAAGAAATATATAATCATTTCAGAATTTATATAAACAATAATTATAACCATGTTGATCATTTCACCTTTGCACTTAAGCTAAAGATATTCAATTATAAGTTCAATGGCCATGATCATACCAGTCAACAATTAAACTTTGCACTACTGGCCAAAGAGAACCCATAGTCATGATCATACCAATAATTTACCCATCTTTACACTCAAGCGAAAGAGAATTTCAACATCAAGGTTATAAAAATGTTATATATGATAATAAAAACAATATGATCAACATATAATTTTAATCTCAAGAGTAATATTCGTAACTCATGAATAGTAAATCGTGAATAGTAACTCATGAATAGTAACCCCGACACAAAAGATAAAAATTTCATAATAAAATCCATACCAATATTTCGGTATAATGATATTGAAAGAATAACATTACTTAAATTTATAAACAATTTATTTTAATTGTTTACACTTTACTAATTAATGCATTTAATCATCATAAAATGCTAACTCTTACAATTTCATCATCAATAACCAAAACCCTCATCAAAAATCTGCATATACCTCATATAGGATTCTCAAGCTATAAAATCATATTTTCCAATTTTCTTTCTTCACAAAACATATTTAATTCATTTACTCATAACTAGACCATTTTCATGAAAAATACCAAATCAGTTCCAAAAATATTTCTTTTCTGGAATTTAGCATAATATAGTCTCATAGTGAACATATATTTTTCTCAGAATTTTTAAAAGTCATTTACTATTTTTCATATGGCCAAAACAGCCGAATATTTAGACATTTATCAAAAATTGTACTTTTGTCCAAAAATTCTGAAATTTACAGAGTATACTTCCATCATATACATGTACTCCCAATAAAAATTTCATCAATTTTGGAGTTAACCACAAGAAATTATAAGCAGTTACTTTTAAAATAGTCTTTTCTCATAAAATTCATAACTCTCAATCTATACATCCAAAAATCACCATTTTTGGACACAATCAATAAAACTCATCAAAATATCATTTCAAATTTTTTCAGAATTTTTGAAGATCAGAAAAATTACGAAACTGAAAATCATAACAACCCTTAAAATCCCTTAATATCCCTTACTATCCCTTACCTCAAAAGAGTAGTACTTCTGACTGGATATCGGATATGATACTGAAGAAAACTTGCACTGATGAATAGTAACTCACCAAGTATCTAAAAACTCACAAAATATGCTCAATAATCTAGAGAGAGAAAGAGAGAAAACTTGTTTCTGGTGTGATTTTCAATTCTAACTTAGCCCTCTATTTATAGGAAAATTTTAGTAGGTTTGACCTGTAACCTGACGGCTTTACCTGCTACTATTCCCACCCACCACATTTGAAATATAATTCAGCACATTTCTTCACCAACCACAAGTGGGGCCCACCAATTCTAGAATTTTCTACCAAAATGATAAACTCCGAAAATTCAACAATTTCTGAACCAGTCATCTCGTAAAATTCATAATAAATCATACGTTCATTTTTAACGGTTCAAAATTTGTGGGCATATACTCAACTTATATATGTATAACATATCCAAAAATTACCACGATCCAACGGTCGGATTAAAAATTATAACCCCCGCAAAATATCTCAAAAACCCTGATTTTTAATACCTCCATTCCGACAAAAATACGGATAAAAATCTCAACATTAACTCCTTCATTTTTTAACCACAAAAATATATCCCTCATTTATATCCACATAAAATAAATATTTTCTTATCATATGAATCAATAATTAATTATTCACAAATAATATTACAGAATCACATTTATGACAACCAGGCCGTTCCCAGGAAAGAGGGGGCTTTCCAATAAGAATTTTTCCTTACTGGCGCGCAATTAAATGACCAAACCTCTCCTTAGACAGAACTTTCTAGACATTGCCAATAATGTTATCTAATAATACTATTCAAATAATATGAATTATTGATCTGATAATGGGAAATACTGTGCAGCAACAATTATTGAACAACAATAATACAAAATTTCAACGTAGCAATTATTGAATCAATAAAATAAAATATTGAACAGTAATTACTGTAACAATTATTGAGTAGTGCCTTCTTACGTAAGAATCAATAATTTCAAAAATACTGTGCAATACCGTGTGCTACTGTGCAATAACGCGTATTACTGTATTTTAACCACCAGGTATTCCAACAGTGTTAACGGTAACAACTACGCCGTTAATTATAAAAACTCATTTTTTGTCGTTATCTACATCCGACCGTTTTCCGTTATGGGGCCCACAAACAATTATGCCGTCGTACGAATATTCTCCGACAGAAACAATATTCACGACCAACGAATATTCCCCGACAACAATGATTATTTTATAACCACTTGCTTATTTTGAAAAAAAAATCATATTTCACTCATAACTTTAAACTTTTATCAATTTAACCATTTACTGAATAGTAATTATAAGAAAAATTGAATACTTTTATTTCATAAAATTTGGGGTCTTACAGATGAGAGAGGGAATAGATAAAGGAGTAAGAGGGAAAAGTTGAAGGGTGCCATGTCTCTGTTTAAGATAAATGCAGAGCAGAGAGAGACAATTAATTCTGGTGCTCATAGTAGTCAGCGGTGGAGGATTGACAATTAATTCTGGCAAATTTTTTTTTTAAACTACGCTAGACGAACTAGCGTATGTGGGTATAATATTTCTAGCATACGCTAGATGAATTGGCGTAAGGGCAGAGTTATTTTTTAATCTGCGCCCTTGATTTATAGAATGGACAGATATGATGCTATTTGCCCAATTTTCTTCTATAGCAAGTATTTGCTATGGATCATTTTCCATATATATATATATATATATATATATATATATATATATATATATATATATATATATATATAGTAGTTTAGTTTTTTTTTTGTATATTTTTTTTGTGCGACTTTTGTGGTTAGTTGTCTATTTGTTTTGTTATTTGTGGAAAAATGGATTCTTATTATAGTTAGAATAATAATTTTGATTGGAATCAAGAACCCTATGAAAATTTTAATGCGCACCAAGTAAATCAATTTTTTCCAACTCATGAAAATTCTTATCTATGTCCATATCCATATCCATAACCATATTCGGATCCAGAACCTCAATATCCACAAGAATTATCAAATGAAGAAGAAGAAAGACTTAGTGCCTTGGAGAAAACTACGGAAGTTTTAATGGAAGAACAATTTAGCATTATATCTCGTCTAGAAATTCAAATGAGTCGATTAGCCACCGTAATAAATGAACAAGAGGTGGGTGAATTTTCTAGTACATCTGAGGTTAATTTTGAAAATCTTGATAGTTGTGAAAATGATGAGGAAAGTAAAAATTTTATATTCAATTCTACACAATTTGAGTCAAGCGTATTTGAGGAGTCTACAAATTATGAGTCTATGCCTAAAATTGATCATGTTGCATTTGATGAGTCTGTTGAAAAAGTCTATAAGCCTAAAGCTCCATATCCTAAAAGACTTATTCCTAAAAAATTACTTAGTAATTTTTTGGACCAACCCATTAAAGTAAACAAGATACAATAATTGTCAATGACCCAAGAAATAATTGAAAATAAACTCTTAATTGAAAAGGATCCAATTAATTTTTTCTTAAATCACCTTGATCAAAATTGGAATGAATCCGAATATTTAGATAATGTAAATGAACTGTTGAGATCCACTACAAATAAGTCAACTAAACTAGAACATGTATTTGAACCAATTCTTCCATCATTTGAACATGTTAGTGAAAGTTTTCTTGAGGTAAATTCTAAGCATAACTGTGATGAAAATTCTGACTATTTTCAATTTCCTAGACCTCTTGAAAATAATAAAAAGTTCACTCACTTACCCATTTGTAACATTCATTTTTAGTCACATAATTTTTAGGATTTATAAAATTTGTAGATATGTATATTTGTTTTCTTTCTCACCACATTCTCTTGCAGAACAAATGCCTCGCATACAAGGTACAATTCTTTCACATCTTTGTTCTCTTTTCTTCATTTGCATACATTGAGGACAATGTATGATTTAGGTATGGGGGAGTTTGTTTGTATTATTGTATTAGATTTTTTTAAGAAAAAATAAAAAAAAAATAAATAGAAAAAAATTAAAAAATTAAAATTTTGTTTGACTTTTTATGGATTGAATTAATTCTAATAAGTGTTTATGGAGCAAAACTCATAAAGTAGGATTGAAAGATTTAAGAACTCTTGAATTTTTGATAAGATACGAAATCTTAGTTTGAAACACCATTTGGATTAAAATCGATTTCACGAGCATTTTTGTACTTCACTTTTGCACTAATTCTTAGTTGTGTGGTATAAACCATGATTCGAGTAATTTCAAAAAAAAAAGAAAAAAGAAAAAGAAAAGAAAGAATGAAAAGAAATCAGAAAAAAAAAATTGAAAAAAAGAAATAAATAACTGCTTCAATGTCCATTAAACGAAATAACTGGGTATCTAAGCCTCGGAAAGCATCGATATTCACGCTGAAAAGTGTGATGGATAAAAGTAACTTGACTAGTCTAATTTTGTGTCCTTTGTTACTCGAGTAAGTAAGCCCTTAGGGATGTCTCTACACCTAGTGCCCTAAAACCATCTGGTTTGGGAGTCATTGGTCCAACGCTCGCTCTACATGGGTAACTCTGAAAAGCCTAAGAAAATGAGACATTGCACAAGTCAAGAATCAAAATTGAAAAAAAAATGAAAATGAAAAAAAGGAAATAAAGAAAGAAAAAGAAAAAAATGAGCTTGCTTGGTTCTCATGATAAAAATCCCTACTAAAAGTTACATCATATACACAATGCATGCATGACATAAAATTGATTTAATAAAGGATGTTGTCTAAAATAAAGATTGAGTATTTTTGATAAGATAAAAGTGTGATTTTGAATTTAATCTTGCTTATGTATAATGCCCATAGATATTTAGAAGTTTTCCTTCAATTTCTTAATTTGTTGAATCTAAAAATATTTTTGAATTTTGTGGGTATATTCACTGCAAATTCTCACAAGACACAACTCGTTCACTTGGGTAACTTTGGGGTTTAAAGGCTTGTTGCATATACTAAGTGCAATCGTGTTTCCTACGAAAATGGGGTAGTGTAATTTTTGTTTTATTTTTATTTTTATTTATTTTACTTAAGGACGAGCAAAAGCTATGTATGGGGGTATTTGATAGACACGTAATTCATACATTTTATTATCCCTAATTTTATCCTTTTAATTATATTAGATTATTAAATTAATATGTTTTATTTTATTTTGTAGGATTTAATATTTGTTGCAATAAAGTCAAAATCTTGGTGATCAAGCGATATTTAATGCTCTTATTCATGTAAAGAATATCCAAGAAGAATCCTATAAGGAGAAGGAAAGAGGTGGAACAATTCTGGTGTGCAAGTCAAATCCTACAAAGAGAAAGGAAAGTCAATCTAGAAGATCTCTTTGTCTAGAAGATCTTTTTAAGAAGTTGATTACCACTAGGAAATTGAAACCTGCATGGAAAGGGAACAAAAGTGTCCAAGTTCAATGAATCTAAATTATGGTTCAAAGTTATTTTTTCTATAAATAGGTCTCTTATTTTAGAGAGAAAAATACTAGTTATTGTATTAGTTTATGTTAGGAGTAGAAGTAGATTGAATTACGTCTTCATTGTACGTTCGTTGGATGGTCGTTAATTAAAGGGAGTTTTCTTATTTATTTTTAATCTTCTTCTTTTCTTTATTTTAATTAGTTTAATTATTTTCCATGTCTAGCTAAATTCTTTCATCTAGGATGAAGATGAAATTAAATAATTTTTCGTGATAATATTTTTCATCTCTTCTATTATTTATGCTTTTATGTTTAATTGATTTCGTTTTCATGTTTCGTTATTGAAATACCTTCGTTTTATAGTTCTTATGTGATTTTAAATTAATTAAGAGGTTTTGATAGATTATTGTTAAGATATGAGTTTTTCATAATCCATGATTGCTCAAAGAAGTTTTGATGGGTTATAGTTAATCCTTAAATTTTCATAGTCTATGTTTGCCCACGTTAATTGT
Source organism: Panax notoginseng (assembly GCA_016801055.1). Taxonomy (NCBI): domain Eukaryota; kingdom Viridiplantae; phylum Streptophyta; class Magnoliopsida; order Apiales; family Araliaceae; genus Panax; species Panax notoginseng. The sequence goes on along the minus strand of CM029023.1, from coordinate 15,021,438 downwards.
AAATTACTAAATTAAAGGGAAAGGAGATCAAAATCATATTGAGTTATAAAAATAGAAGATATTGAATTATATGTTATGATTATTATTTAATAGATTCAGATTCCTAGATTATTTTTTTCATTATATTCTAGTTAATCAATTCTAAATCTTTATTTCTAATTCGCCTTAAATAGATATTAAGGATATATTAAATTAATCTAGTCTCTGTAGGTTCGACCTGTACTTGCCAGTTCTTCAATTAGACACTGTGCACTTGCAGTACATAATTTTAACACATCATTAAGGCTCAATTGTATATATAAAGTATATAGCGTATATGTCTAAGTAGTAGTAATTGTTGGAACAATAGTACTAAACATTTATACTTCTATAGGTTTCTTGGGTTTTTATTAGAATCTGAATATAATATAAAAAATAGTTGTGTTATCTTTATATGGGTATGTATATATGTATGTGTATTTTTCAGTCCAAGCAAAAAAAGTAAAAAAAAAAAAAAAGCATGTGTGTGTGAATGATTGAACAATGTTTATGCTAATTAAAAATGAGTAATGTTACATACACAAACTATTTTATAAACTGCTAATGTTGCATACTTCATATTTGCATATTGATCAACAAATTACTTAAATGTAGTCTTCGGCCCCACATAAAAAGCTGAGGTGGAGTATGCCACATCAACAGTTTATAAAATATTTGTAGAATAGTTTGTGTCTGTAGCATTTTTCATTAAAAATATATATTGTTGATATTATTTCAGTAAAATTGATACTATCAGAATAAATATATATTTAACTACACTTTACATTTTAAATTGTACTTATTGTTTTTGACCAGTGTGTTTTTGTTGTTTCAGCCCGAATTTGCTTCAGTCCATCCCTGGTCCATATAAATGGTCCTTTTTTTGAAAGAAATCGATATATATATATATATATATATATATATATATATATATATATATATATATATATATATATATATGGTAATCATCCGTAGCAAACGTTTTCTACGGACACTGTTCAGCGAACAACCTGCCGCTACAGCTTGTAGCGGCAGTCCCTTTTTCATTTTGCCCATGCCTGCCGCTACAGGCTGTAGCGGCAGTCCCTTTTCTATTTTGCCTTTAGCCTTTTTACATTACTGTCCCTACCATTTAGTACATGCCTGCCGCTACAGCCTGTAGCGGCAGTGTGGTTCTCAAATAATGTAAAGATAAGTTTATATTTATGTATACATAATATAAAAAATATAAACATAAATAATGTAAAAATAAAAGATAATGATAAGATAAGTCTGAATAAAAGATAAATTTATCTTTTATAATAAAATAAATTTATCTTTTATAATAAAATAAATTTATTTTATTATAAAAGATAAATTTATCTTTTATTCAGACGTATCTTATCATTATCTTTTATTTTTACATTATTTATCTTTATATTATTTTTTATTTTTACATTATGTATACATAAATATAAACTTATCTTTACATTATAGCCATATGGCTGAGATCTTGCCGCTACAGGCTGTAGCGGCAGACATGTATTAAATGGTAGGGGCAGTAATGTAAAAAGGCTAAAGGCAAAATGGAAAAGGGATTGCCGCTACAGCAGGCATGGGCAAAATGGAAAAGGGACGGCCGCTACAAGCTGTAGCGGCAGGTGGAGCTTGTTTGCTGAACAGTGTCCATAGCAAACGTTTGCTACGGATGATTACCCACACACACACATATATATATATGTGTGTGTGAAATTGATCTATAACATGTATTTGCTATGGATAAAAATGGGCAAATAGCATCTCTACCTTTTGTTACAATGGTGAACGGCTTGGATTAAAATTTTGGGCGCGTCATCCGCTAGTCCTTCTAGTGGATGGAGTAATTTTTTTTTGACAAATATACCCCTTTTAGCCAAAACAGACGAAGCAAAAAACATGTTTTTTAAAAGGTCCGCTAGTTATTCTAGCGGACGTCATGGACCAAAACAAGTTTCTATATCCATCAATTTCTCTCTCTCTTTTAACATTCTGTAACCGATTTCCTTCTCTCTGATCTAGATTGAATTGAATCATCATACAATTAATCGATCAATTGATTTCGTATCCAAATCTGACATTTGATTCTCCCAAGGCTGGTTTGCTATTGAAAAAGATCTGATCTGTATTGTGTTTTAAAGTAAGAATTAAAATTATAAGAAAAAGGGATTCAAATTTGTTAAAAAATTGGTCTGTGGAATAGTGGTAATTTATAATGTCAGTCACTTCGAATTTAGTTATTCAAGTAAGAAAAAATAGTTCCTCATCATCCTTGGTGCTCCTTTCAGTAACTAAACTTAAGCCTTTACTGAACCCTCAACTCATTGTTTTGAGCGGAGTTGGTGTCAAGGCCAAAATAAAAATCAAAACCTCTTGTTGTGTGTTAGGGAATAGATTCTATGGGACGAGATTGCGACGTGGGTAGGGTCTGAAAAGGCACCATATTTGGATCCGACGGACCCGGTCAAGCTCCCAAACTCAAGGTGGTGGTGCGATCGTTAATGTCTCAGGTACCCGAGAAGCCCCTTGGTCTTTATGATCTTGCGAAGTCACTTTTCGGCTACTCCGGCTAGAAGGATCGAAGTCGGAAATGATTGCACCGCCACACATTTTTGCCGGAGTTCTTGCTGCTTTTAGAGAGAGAAACAAATTAAGGGGAGGAGTGGGTATAAATTTCTTTTTTTTGCTTTGTCTGTTTGGGCTAAAAGGGAAAATTTGTCCAATATTTTTTTTTATTCCATCCGCTAGAAGGACTAGCGGATGACGCGCCCAAAATTTTAATCCAAGTCGTTCACCATTGTAACAGAAGGTGGAGATGCTATTTGCCAATTTTTTATCCATAAAAAATACATGCTATAGATCATTTCCTCATATATATATATATATATATCGATTTCTTTCAAAAACGGACCATTTATATGGACCAAGGACGGATTGAAGCAAATTCGGGTTGAAACAAAAAAAACTCGCGGGTCAAATACACGCGGGTCAAAAATCCATTTGAAATTAGTTTTGAGAATACGCTCTCTCTCACTCTTCCCTCTCTTTCTCAAAGCGACCTTGACCCTCTCTCTCTCTCTCAAAGAGAACATGAAGCAGATTAAAGATTCCTACTGAAGCGAGCTTGTTGCAAATCCGAAGGACAAGATTCCTACAAAGAAAATCAGAAGGTAAAGATTCTTCCTTAATTTTGTAATTTCTGTTTGATTGGAAAGAAATCTAGGGTTTCTGGGATCTTTTGAGGAAAATTATTTATCGATTTTAGTTAGAATATTCTCCCCCGAAAGTGTACTTGTAAATGGGTTGATTCGGCTTCTTTTGGTCATATATATTCTTGCTTATGGCTTGATTTTTGCTAAAAGTCATTAGATACTTCTTTTGGCACTTGCTTATGGTCTAATTTGAGTACTCCGATTAACACTTACTTGCCGAAGCTGAGGAGGGGAAATTTCAAAAGAACTAGTTTTTGCTGCCAAAAACCCAAAGTTCAAAGGGATATTTGGGCTGTCTATAAGGGAGGGAAGTCGTCAGTTTCTCCATAGAAACCGGAAACGGAATAATTTATGATAACATCTTTCATTAAAAACAAGAATCAAGAAAATAGGAAGGCTCTGACTCCTACACAATCTCGAATTATTCTCCTCCCCTCCTGCTCCTCGTTCAACCTCTTCTTCCCAAGTAGTGCATAAGCATACAGTTTTGCTTATGGTAAGCATACGAAATAATTCAAATAAATTCAAAATTGCTTATGGTAAGTTTTGGCTTGATTTTTGCTAAAAGTTATTAGATATATACTTGCTTATAACAAGCAGAGAAGTATGTAGACTTTTAAATGTTCTGCTTCATGATAGACTTTTAAATGTTCTGCTTCATATTTGTTGCTTTTGAATATAACTCAATAATGGTTATTTAGAGTTCTATTTCAGCTTTGAGTGAACGTACAGTGGTAGGATCTAGTTGGACCAGTAGCATGTAGGATCCAGATAGTTAAACTATGTTTCAAGTAATAGAACAGTTGTCTCTCTATTCTCTGTGGTAGGGCCAAAAAAATATTAATACCAGAGAAAGTCATTAGGGCAAAAATATTGGGGCTTGTACCACATTGATAATTTGAGTATTGTTGGTTTTCGTATTGTAATTACATGTTGCATTACAAAGGATGTATAAACAAATTCACTTTGAAAAAAAAACTATGAACTGTGCCCAAGACATGCTGGTTCAAGCAGAGCTAGATGTTCCAAGCAACTTAATTGGAATCTGGTAAGGATTAACTTGAGACCTATAACTTGTTTAATCTTGGTTATCCTTCTCATAGTTATGAATGTAGTTGGAGTGATGTCATGTTAATGTTGCATCTCAATCCGGTCAATTAATGAACCAGTAGTTCTATTATTTGACTCTTCTCTTTCATCTATTCCAATTTCATAATTTTTAAGTTTCATACTTTCATGGCAAGCCACACGGTTGTCCCCTTACCCTATGACATGAATTCCCCATTCCTTGTATCCGGCCATACATAGTAACTTATTTTACCCCTAAATTGTGCATTATGTAATTCAAATTTGATTTTGGAACATTGATATGAATTAAAAAAAATTCAAGCTAATCTATGTTATTGTTTTAACGATGCTTTGCAGTTGTAAGATTACTAATCAATTGTTTGATGGACGAAATAAATGACATGTGTATTAGTGAGAAATAACTTGATGCATGAGGCTTGGGAAAAATAAGCAGTTAAGGAGAATGCATATGCATCTTAGTAAGACTTCTACATGGACAATGCCTGCTAGTTTAAGAGAGTGCGATTTTGGGTTGCACTGAGATGTCTGTTACGGTGTCCGGCTATCCAGAATGGTGTTCTAATATTGCAGTCATATAAGTTTTAGAAATTTTTTTATATTTAACAAGCAGACGTAATTCATTCAAATATACAATTTGGAATTATTGTTGATTGGTTTTATGTCTCTCTGATGATAGAAAATATGTCATCAAATTCGTCTACTGCTACATCCGTATGACCTTCGTTCATATGTCGTTATGGTACGAGCCCTTGTATAGTAAAACTTTCAATGTCGGAAAAGAATCCGGGTAGACACTATTATTCTTGCCCAAGAATGGTATGTATTTATTTATTGTAATTTTTGTATATTTTTTCCTTTTATACAAGTGAATAAATTTATTGTGTCCCAAAATATGCAGCAATGTGGTAACTTCATCAGCTGGTGTGATGAATATGTTCGAGTGTTTCATAATCAAGAGAGATTGCAAATGGACACATCCTAGCGTTTAAATGTAACAACTCATCCAACGAATACTAACGACTCCAACGAATTAGCGATGGTGAAAATTGAAATGCGTCAATTTTAACTAACTGTGCGATTTGTCATAATGTTAATGTTATGTATGCGGTGTTGTTGTTAATGTTATTAAATCGGTTGTAATTTTGATAAGTTTCATTATCTGACCAACACGTTATATATGCAGTGTATAATTTCCTCAGTCTTCTCTTTGCCTTTTGCTCATCCTTTCAACCCTTTTGTATAAAGGAACTTCTGCATTTATAGGTATTGAATGAGATTTCCTACTATGTTGGTTTTACAGTAATAGTATTTTATAAGTTGAATTAAATGAACTAAGTATACATATAAAGTGGCAGATGAAAGACATTATAAGTTGGACAAAGTTTGGTGATTTATTGCATGCGGGAATACAAAATCAATTTATACCTGATGCTGAACAAATAGTAAACTCACAAAATTTTGTACTTGATTGTTAACAAATTTATCGATAAGATCGATCTTTTCTTGGTAATTTAATTTGTAGTAGACTTTAAGATACTGATTGTAGCAGCTCACGGTTCTAAATACTTCTCAAACAAGAATTACTTTAACACAACTTGAAATTTTGGCCATGCCAGTAATGGAATTTTAAAAATAAAATAAAAGTTGTTTTCAAGCTCATAAACTTCAATTAATAGTCATATTTGAAGTAAGGTTTCTTAATTTAAAAGAAAGTGAAAGCTGATAACTATCACAATATTTCTCATACAAAATTTGATATGATAAAAAGTTATCATCTCAAACAAACAAAAATGTGCCAAAATATCTTGGTTGATCTTTCATCACTTCAGTAGGCAATTTCCTAGATAAAATTGATATCACACCAAATACGCTGCCGTCAAATTCCTTGGTACAACAGACATGTATGCTTCACATGAGGATATCCTAAGAGCAACTTATGAGGATTCAATATTTGCAAATTCCTCTAACCCTTCTTTGTAAACTTCAAATTCCTCAGGGCTCCATCTGTAAATTAAGTTAAGTCGGAAGATATCCATCTTGATTCCCAGAAGACGCTGCATTACAACAAAATTCACGACTTGGTTTTACTATATCATAAATATAGCAACACTAACATATTTGCTAAAGCCGTTTACACATAACAACATTAAGACATAGATGACATGTATATTTCTTTTATAATCTGGAGAAAGAATAAATAACAATATAAGCAACAAATATTATCTTCCCACTATAATCCCACAACTCAAACCATTGTTGAACAAAATATCCCTCAACACTTGATAGTACATGTGATTTTCTGCTGAATCCTTACTTGAAAATGGACCACCCTGATTTGGTTTACTCATTTGTTTAGGGAAAGTAGATAACACAGAGGTATTTATACAATAGTATCTCACTGTCTAAATATATAGAGTAAAAGAATACTACAAATTTACAGCTTACAGATAACATTAGACAGACGGATACAACAAAGCTTGCAAATATAGACTCCCAGTATGTGCAACAAGGGTTATGGCTAAACATAAGATTTATTATCTTACAAGTAATCTTCTATAAGTGTTAACACCAATCAGTGAATTCATACTTCAAACTCAAATGCCATTTTCAAATATAATATTTTTACTTTCAATAAACAACTAAAATTTCATGAATTACGAAAAAGATATAAATTATTATGGTAACTGTTACTCAACACCTAGATCAAACCATAAGACTTCACTTAACATTCTCAAGCAAAAGTTGACAGGCTCCACATTTATGATAAAGTGCCGACAAAAATACATATAATAGACTCCTCCTAAAATCGAAGTGACCCTCTAGCATGCTAAGATAACATGATTATATATTTAGATATATTACTAGATTATACCGTACAAGGCTTCATATGGTGGCATTCCTATGCTGTCATGGTAACTGTTGTTGCGGCGGCTCTTGATTTTGGGGATAATTTCCATAACAAATTAAGCTGCTTGGAACCTCTAGCTCTGCTTGAACCAGCATGTCTTGGGCACAGTTCATAGTTTTTTTTTCAAAGTGCAGTTGTTTATACATTCTTTGTAATGCAACATGTAATTACAATACGAAAACCAACAATACTCAAATTATCAATGTGGCACAAGCCCCAGTATTTTTGCCCTGGTGACTTTCTCTGGTATTAATATTTTTTTGGCCCTACCACAGATAATAGAGAGACAATTATTCTATTACTTGAAACATAATTTTACTATCTGGATCCTACATGCTACTGGTCCAACTAGATCTTACCACTGTAGGTTCACTCAAAGCTGAAATAGAACTCTAAATCACCATTATTGAGTTATGTTCAAAAGCAACAAATATGAAACAGAACATTTAAAAGTCTATCATGAAGCAGAACATTTAAAAGTCTATATACTACTCTGCTTGTTATAAGCAAGTATATATCTAATGACTTTTAGCAAAAATCAAGCCAAAACTTACCATAAGCAATTTTGAATTTATTTGAATTATTTCGTATGCTTACCATAAGCAAAACTGTATGCTTATGCACTACTTGGGAAGAAGAGGCTGAACGAGGAGCAAGAGGGGATGAGCATAATTCGAGATTGTGCAGGAGTCAGAGCCTCCCTATTTCCTCGATTCTTGTATTTAATGAAAGATGTTATCGTAAATTATTCCGTTTCAGGTTTTTATGGAGAAACTGACGACTTCCCTCCCTTATAGACAGCCCAAATATCCCTTTAAACTTTGGGCTTTTGGCAGCAAAAACCAGTTCTTTCGAAATTTCCTCTCCTCAACCTTGGCAAGTAAGTGTTAATCGGAGTAGTCAAATTAGACCATAAGCAAGTGCCAAAAGAAGTATCTAATGACTTTTAGCAAAAATCAAACCATAAACAAGTATATATGACCAAAAGAAGCCGAAGCAACCCATTTACAAGTACACTTTGGGGAAGAATATTCTAACTAAAACCGATAAACAATTTTTCCCAAAAGATCCCAGAAACCCCATATTTCTTTCAAATCAAACAGAAATTACAAAATTAAGTAAGAATCTTTACCTTCTGATTCTCTTTGTAGGAATATTGTCCTTCAGATTTGCAACAGGCTCGCTTCAGTAGGAATCTTTACTCTGCTTCATTCTCGCTTTGAGAGAGAGAGGGATAGGGTCGCTTTGAGGGAGAGAGAGAGAGGGAAGAGTGAGAGAGAGCGTATTCTCAAAACTGATTTCAAATGGGTTTTTGACTCGCATGTTATTTTTTGTTTCAGCCCGAAATTGCTTCAGTTCGTCCCTGGCCCGTATAAATGGTCCATTTTTTAAAGAATATTCAGTCGGGGTTAAGTATATTCCGTCGAGGATAACTTAATCTCAACAGAATATTCAGTCGGGGATTCGGTCGGGTTTAAGCACGTCAAAATTAAGTCCGTCGAGATTTCAGTCTAGTATAGCTAATTTCGACGGACATATGGTCGAACGAAAATTCCATCGAGTTTAGGCTATCCTCGACCGAATATGTTCCGTCGATCCTATTTGGTAGGTATTAAGCTGCCACATGACACATTCCGAAAAAATGTGAAAGGGATTATTCCCGACGGAATTCCGTCCAGTTTACCTTATTCCTTGGAGGATAAGGAGTTTTTTAAAAAAAATATCTGCTATGTTTTGGCAACATCTAGGGTTTTAACCCACACTTTTATACCTGTAAACCTGTTTATATTTCCAACAGTACAGTCAACATAATAATAACCTTCCAATCACATGCATACAAATCCAACATATATAACTTTTGTTCAGATGCATACAAGTCCAACAAAAACATTTTCTTACTTTATATTAACTACAATATGTCCTATTCTCCATAAGATATACAAAAATACTCTTGAACTACGTATAATACTCCATAATATATACAAAAATGAATTATATACAAGCTTTAAATTGGCATCGATGTAAAATATCAACTAAACTAAGTTAAGCCAGTAGTACTACCGCCGATGTGAGGAGGATCATCGGGCAGACGTTGACGCTGCTGCTCTGGCATATGAAAATCGTCATCGACGTTGTTCCTATGCTCGTGATCAGAATTAGTATCCTATTGATACAATTAAAAATATAACTCATTAGTTCATATATATAATACAATTAAAGATGCAAATAAATGAAAATTAAATAAAATGCAGAATACAAAAATTTAAAATGAATAGTATACTTAAGTAGTCGAGGACTGACTCAACAGCGGCCCAAAAGCGTCCAAGAGTAAGGTAACCACCATCCGGATAACCACGTCACGTATCTCGGCGAACTATCCCGGAGGGATACCCGTACTCTCGGCGGTGGCACCAGTTGCGATGTCCTGAGCTAGCTGGTGGAGACGAGCACAACTGGGGAGGTTCTAATGACGGAATAAAGGATCCGTACCATACCGCTCTGATACCGCCGCCATAACCCTCTGGAACATAGAGTTGTCTAAGCCAGCGCCCATATGTGATGGTCCCACGGGGGCTCTCGGACGCAGACGCTAGCTAGTGCCTGCAAAAATAAATATAATATCAATAATAATCAATATCCGTCGAAATTCATGAACGAGAAATTTATACTAAAATATTATATCTCTAGGTAGTGTATAGGCTGATATCCTCAGCAACCCCAGCACTCGATACTGACCGGTAGTGCTACTAAGAGGATCTTGAGACGCGACCCAAAGAGCTATCTCCTCATCCTGAGAGAAACTAATCTCAAGCGGAGGGATAATAGAATCTAACGTCTCAGGATCTCCCCTAGCAGCCTGCAACTCAGCTACACGCGTGGCACAAAGCTTCTCAAACTGGTCCTGTAATTTAATATATGTACATGTGAGTTAACTCGGTATTATCATATTAATTACGTAATATGATCCTAAATTATAATCATTGTAGTAAATGTAGTACCCGTATAGCTAATGCTGCGGGCGACATCGTCGACCCCGAAGTCGAATCCTTCGACATATGGACTCTATCCCAAAACTCTGTATATTATATTAAATAATAATGTAAATCTATTTTATTTATTTTATTTTATTAAATTAAATTAAATTTATTTTATTATATTTTATAATTTATAAAAATTACTTTATTTATTAAAATAAATTTAATTTAAATTTATTCTAATTTATTATTATTTTTAATTTAATTTAATTTTATTATGTATTATATTATATAATTTATTTTAATCTAATTTATTATTATTTTTTAATTTTTTAATTTTTTATTATATTAAAATATATAGTTTATTAAATTTATTTTATTTTATAATGTAATATATTATATTATATTATATAATTTATTAAAGTTATTTAATTTTCCTAGTATTTTATTTTGTATTAATTTATTAATTTATTTAATTTTCCTAGTATTACTTAGTTTTAGTGACAAATTAAGTCCTAATTGTCTTTTATAATAAAGTAATAAGTTATTTATTACCACCTATAACTTCCACATAAATTCCGTCAAAAAATCCGTCGGAAATAATATTCAACACCTAATAAGAGACGCAAGTCTTCAATTGATTCACAAATTGCAATTCACAATGCTAGAAAAGGTAGAAATCACAATAAAAAAAAAGCAAGTATATACCAACCACAATGCAATATTCACACAATACTGCAAATTATAAGTCTTCAATTTGATGACAATAACATTGCTATAACCAAATTGAACCAAATCCATATGGTAGCAAAAGGCATAAAAATGATACGCTGAACCAAATTGATATACTGAACCAAATCATATTATAAGGCAAACCCACATGCATTTCACTTTACTATATAATCAGATTATATATTTAGAGCATTGAACCAAATTAGATAATTTATTTAGAGTTTAGCAAATTTGAAGGTATACACTGAATATCCAAAACAACATAAATCCTTAATTCATTATTACCCAATATCAATAATTTAGGACAAATTAATTTAGGGCTAATTACCTTAAGCTGGAGATAATGTAAGGGAAAGATATATAAAATTGAGTTAATTAGGGTACCATCACCATGTACTGAAGCCGCTTCTTACTTGTTGCTGCTGTCGTGCCCTCTGCCACGTCGTCGCCGCTTCGATGATGGCCAGAAAATTAAGGGGGTTGGGTTGTCGCCGATATGCGAAAAGAGCGAGAGAGAGAGAGAGAGAGAGAGAGCTAGGGGGTATAAGTTTCAGCTAAACGAAGAAGAGGGAGAGGGTTGGGTTTAGCTAAACGAAGAAGAGAGAGAGAGAGCTAAGGGGTATAAGGTTCAATCTGAAAACGAATAGATAGAGGGGGTTGGGTTTAGTCTGAAGCGGCCGAAGAAGAAGAAATGAAATTTAGGTTTAAGTTAGATTTATTTTCGACGGAATGTGGTTGACTTTAATCCCTCGAAACTAGATTATTTATGACGAATGTTCCGTCGACAATAAGGCACCTCTGTCGACCTTACACTACGTGCTGGCGGGAACTTGTTCGCTCCCTTGGAAATATTAGTTCCGACGAATATCCGTCGAGATTAATTTATTGTCGACTAAATTATTACCGAAATATTATTCAGGCGGAATCATGGATTTCCAAAAGTAAATAAATAATTGAACATTACTTAATTAAGTTATTGTAGCCCGTGTTAAGTACACTTTACAGTATAATTAATTATCAAATCAATACCTTATATATAAATATAGTAAGATCGATCATGTTAATTTGAAAAATTGGTGAGTCAACTCTTGAATTATTAAGAGTTAACTCGATCAATTTTGTTGGAATTGGTCATCGTTCAATCTATTCATCTCTTTATCTTCTTCAAATCGAAGGAGCATCTCTTCCTCTTAATCTAGCCATCTCTTTGCCTACTCCTCTATAAATACACCCAAATCTCTTCATCTCTTCATCACTAATGAATCAATCGGTTTGATCTCCCATCCCAATCTGCTCATCAGACCAATGGATATTGTAGACAACAATTAATCTACAATGCTTAAAGGCATGCATAACTCTTCTATTTCCCCTTCATCTTCTCGCTGATCTGTGTTACCCACTCTTTTCCCCTATCTATCTCGCTCTAGGGTTTCTATTCCCCTATGTATTACCCATTCTTTTTGCAGTTATTCCGATCAGACGAAGCTTCCCGATCATAACGAAGGCTGAGCAGTTGTTTCATATGATGATTTCACTTCATCTCTTCAAAATTGAACCATCATTGTAATCACTATCTCTCACTCTCTATTCTGATTCATCGAATCTCCATTCTAAAATTAATAAGCACTACTCAATGCTATATTTATGTTTCTCTCTCTCTATATTTATCTATGTCCTGAACTGGTATAAAATTGGTAGATGGTAAGTAAGTGAGGCTAGGATTATCTAAATTATGAGGTATCTCTCTCACGCATTGCTGTTTGTGAGCTGTTCATTTGTAATTATGCTTAATTCTGTTTTGGATTACACTTTTTGTGTGTGAGCTACTCATATGTAATTATGCCTAATTCTTTAGATTACATTATTTGAATCGTAATTTTCAGAATCAAGTTCATTATACATAGTTGAGTTTCAAAAATTTATTAATTGATTCTAGACAGTGAAAATTTATTCAATTTGTCTGCAGCCAATTCTATGAATTTTTATATATGTTTTTGCAGAAGATGAGCTCTTCATATGTAATTATGTCTACTTATGTTTTGGATTACATTCTTTGGTTGTAATTTTAACTTTTTGAAGTTAAGTTCGTAATACAATTAAATGTTTACACTACTACAAATTACTAAATAGACAACGCTTAAACCACAACGTTTTTTTATAAAAATGTTGTGATATTTTTTTTCACAACGTTTTTAAAAAAAACTTTGTAGATGTATATGCAAAAACGTTATCTATTTAAAAAGACATTTTTTTTTGTTTTAAGTAGATAACGTTTTTATTTAAAAACGTTGTCTATCAGACAAAACATGGAGCTTAAAAAAAATGGAAGTGAAAACACGGAGCTTAAAACGTTTCCTAAATTTCATTTCCTCCTTACTTTTCCCCTAATTTTCCCCGATCTGATATCCCCTCCTTCCTATTTTTCACACAAAATCTTTTAATTTCTTCGCCGCCACCGCTCTAAGCTCTAGCGACACATCGGCGATGGAGTAGAACTTCTGCATCTGGAAAATCGGGATCCAATTCAGCCGCCGCCGGTGAATGGTCGCGAACACCGGTGAATCGGGATCCAGAGCGCGTCTATTATGGCTTTCGCAGTAGCTCTGTTGAATGGAAATCGTCTCCGGTTGTAGCCTTAGCCACCAGCACCAACGACTCTCAAGTTGCTGCCGCTCGAGAAGACGGCTCCCTTGAGATTTTGAGCGTCTCCCCCGGCTCAGTCGGCTGGAATCGTCAGCTAGTACACACGCACTCCTTGCTAAGTTTTCTTCCTATGTGTTTGAGATTTATTTGGTATTTATTTTTCTATGTACAGACGATACATGGAGACCCTAATTCGAGAGTTTCATCCCTGGTTTAGTGGCCTCAAATGAGTATTATTTCGGTAACGATTTCCTAGATTAGATCAATTTTGTAATTTTTGCAGTAAATTGTTGTTCGAACTATCACTACAAGAAAATGATCTAACAACGACCAAAACAATCAGCGACCCCACCTTTTGGTCGCAGAAAGTATTACTAGCGACCGCTATTCGCGACCGCCCTTAATTTGGTCGCTATAGTATGGTAGCGACCGAACCCGGTCGCTATTCGGTCGCAGGTTCAATTTTACCTCCAAAAAATTGGCACGAAATGTTGACGCCTTAGTAATTTGCGACCAGTCACCATCAGCGACCGCATGCAGTCGCGGATATTTCCACATCATTTAAAATTAGCGACCGCATGCGGTCGCGGATATCGGTCGCTGATATCTTCCAATTAATCTGTTCCAGTTCCAGTTCGTCACTCTCGATCGACGGAAGAAAAAAAAGAGGGAGAAAAGAATAGGGAGAAGAGGGAGAAGGGGGAGAAGAGAAGAGGGAAAAGAGGAGAAAACGGTCGCCGCCACCATCACCACCACCACAGCCGCCGCCACCATCACCATCACCACCACCACCACCACAGTCGCCGTCGCCACCCACCATCACCACCACCACCACCACAACCACCGCCGACACCACCGCTACCTGCACAGGTAACAAAATCATATGTGCACCCCTGATTTACGACTGTGAAGTATTTGATATGCAACAAACTATTTGATAGCTTAACTATTTTGGGTACCTAGACTAAATTTGTTCAGTATTAGTTTTGCTATTTCATTAAAATAGACATGAATTCTTATTTGTCATAAAACTGAGTGATTAAATTGTTCAGTGTTAGTTATCTAATTTGTGAAAGTTTGATCGCTCAAGCCTGTGAGACTCTTGACATATTCTCTGTATTGGGGTTCAATGGACTTTTCACTATTTTACCAAATATTCTTTGTATTATTGATTAATGTCATTGACAGAGGAACTAGAAAAATAATGACAACCTCGTTTTTGTCCAAGTGAAAAAAATTGGACAGGTTCATCTTATATAGTATGTTAAAATTTGAGTTTAGTAGAGGAGACTGTATAATATTTTGGGTGAAAATGTGTAGAAGATCTAGTATATTATCTATCTAAAAATATACTTAAATTAGGAATAAGAAAACAAAAACAAGTTCATTTGTTCTCTAGTGGAAAGTGTTGAGTTTTCAAAGTGTCTAGTACGTGTAAGAATTCAGAAGTACCTGCACCTAAAAGAAACTTAAGAATACACAATTGTATGTTGTTTGATGTGGTGCTCTTTATTCATGGTTCTCAAATTGTGTTGGTAATGGTGTTGTTTTTAAAAGCTAATAGTAATAGGCAATTACTGTGACTAGAATCATTCAGTTTTGATGTCAATCTAATGGTATTCTGTTATCCTAACACTATAAAGGTTAACTTGTTCTTTTTCAAAGTTTAATGCTAATGGTATTCTGGTATCCTAACACTATAAAGGTTGGTAGAGAAGTGATACAAGTGTCAATTAATGGGTGAAGATACACAGTCAAAGTTGGAAATGATGGTAGATGGTCGGAAGACAGCTATAGTTTATTTAAACATTATGGAGTACTGGTTCTTGCTTACCATTTGGTTCCTTTACGTCTGTTTAGCTCTTCTTTGTATGTGCTTGTTATTTTATGTGAGATGTCCGACAAAGAGTAGGACCGTTATTGAGTTAGTGACTTAGTGGTGTCATTAATATATAATAAATAATAAATAATTAAATATATTAATTATTATTATATATCATATATAATATTTAGTAAATATATAAAAAAATTTATCAATTTATCTATTAAAAAAATTAAACTTATTTGTAGAATATTTACTTTATACTATTCAAATAAATACTAAATTTATTTATAAAAAAAAGATATTAAATCATGATTATAATTCAAAAATCAATACTCAAGAGTAATGAAATCTTACACAAATAATAAACATATCTAGCATACATTCAATCAAATTCAATAAAAAAACTAAATGTACAATGATTACTTTATACAATTCAAATACAAGCAGCAACATACATAGAAAAAACTCCCTGAACTTTAAATGAAACACAAGTCCAACTCACAGTCTAATCATAAATCGACGCCTGACTTTGAATGAAACACAAGTCCAAGGGCGGTAGTATTTCACAGTTGCAGCATATCACTGCCAGGGTACGTATTTAATTACAAGTTTTAATATGTTTAAAATTATGAATTGTAGAAAATATATCACATTTTTACTTAGTAATATTATGCTTTTTTTTTGTATAGGAGTCTCAGTCTCAAGGTACACCTATCCATTGGCTGGATGTGTACGTGGCCACCCGTGATGGTCTGCCTGAGGCGATCCAGATAGCGGTAATAAATTTTAACAACTTGATCTTGTTTATCAATGCTTACAGAATTAATTTATTTTTTACTATTTAATTGTTAACATGATGATAGGACACTTATAAGCGTTTATTGAATGAACGCTATCCTGAAGGCACTCCACGTCTGTCTATTGATCAAGAGTTGTGGGAGAGGGCGTCTGTTGTGAAGAAGAACTACATTAAAGGTCAAGGACAACGACGACGCCCATCCTTCAGTGGCTCAGGCTGCTCTTCTACCCAGTCTACACAGTCATCGAGCCATCCAGCTGTTCATACTCCGGCTGACTGTGTTAGAGCTATATGTCAAGATCGAAATCTTCTGACGATACTGGGTGGACATCTGGGGGCTCTGGATCCTGAGGAGTTAGCTAAAGCAGTGGCGGCAGCAGCAGCATCACAGCATGGGGATAGCGACGAGGTATAAAATCAATTTGTTGTATATATTGTCGTAATATACCAATATTAACATAGTTAGTATATATTTGTAACTTATTTTATTATTTTGTTAATTACAGGGTGATCAAGGAGGCGATGATGCTTGACGTACCTGCTTTATATATATATATCACTTTTGTAGTTATAGTATAAGCTTGTACTTTTACAAGTTTTTCTTTAGATGTATGTATGTTACTTAAACAAGTTTTGAAATGTTATTATTGCATGTGTATGTTCATAACTTGTATATTCAGTTATGTTATTTAAACTAGTTTTGAAACTTGTTTGGTGTATGTGTTGGTGGGTATACAATGGATGTTTATATTATTGTGTATGCTGTTTATCTTGTTGTGTATGTGTGTTGGGATAAAGCAGGTACAAAATAGGTACAGGTTTTTGAGAATTCTGCAAAACAGTGAAAATCTGTTTATATTTTTTTCATATCAGCGACCGCATGCGGTCGCTGATACTTATTAGCGACCGAATTTATATTTGAGACTATCCGCGACCGCATTCGGTCGCGGATAACGGTCGCTGACACGTGGACCACGTCACCTTTGCTCTTGGTCTATGCTGACTCAGCTCAGCGACCGAATTTGTCATTTCGGTCGCTCTTATCGGTCGCAGATATTGCGGTCGCTAATAGTGATCGCGGATGTGCACCTTAGCGACCAAATTTTGTGCGACGCCCATTAGCGACCGCATGCGATCACTGATGGCTATTTGCGACTATACACGGTCGCTGATAGGCGGTCGCTGATAAACCTTTTTCTTATAGTGTATGTTTAGAAGAATGTTTTTGGGAGGTAATATGATTTTATTTCTGTTGTTGCTGTGATTGATTGCAGGCTAAAGGCAGCTGGGATCAGGTGCCCGACTCCACTTCTTTTGAGGCTTCATGTTTTGGTTATAGAGTTTATAGGTACTCTGTTTTATTCTTTTGTTTGAAAGGTTGAATATGTTAGATTAAGTTATAAACCAATTCTGAACTTCTTCCTCCTTTACATTCTTTTCTATTATTTGTTATTGTTCTTTACAATGGTTGACTTCTATTTTTTAGTCACATTCTGCATGACTTCTTATTCCCAATTCCAGTCTAATTTATAACATTTCTTTGGATAAAATAAATCAAAACCAATTTGCTATCTGAATTTCAAAGCTTTGATTGTCTTAACTACCAGAATACATTTCTTTTCAACTGGGTGATGTTTTATATGTTTTGTGATGACCCCCAGACTTGCAGTCACCCACAAGTTTTGTATAATTGCGTGAGTAATCAAAGATACCACTTCTGTTGAATCCCACCAATTGTGCCAGATTTCTTTGATACTTGAATGAATCTTTAGTCTTTACTGTATTTTATCTTTGAATATGTACTTGTACCAGCAAAAAAAGTAGTAGTTATTCTCAGTACCGTATTCAGCTCAATAGTGTTTTATTTTGTAGTTCATATCAATGCTCCTAACTTTTGGCGTTACAGGAAAGGAAGATATATTTACAGTCATTTCCAGCAGTTGTATGTGATCCGTTTGCTCGTTTTAATATGACATTCAGAATGTCAAAAAGTGGTTTCATAGAGGTACTTTCTTGCCAGAATATTTCTCTTTGATATACACTTTATTTAAGTTGAAGGATAAACATGACAAATTGATCTCTAGATGTCCTTCACTCTATTTCTTGAGTGCAATTCATTGATTGTACTAATATTTTCCCAAAATAACAGCTCCAAGATGAGGCTACTTTAGCACTAAGCTGCTTGGATAAATGTAGAGATGGTGGATTTGTTGAAGTTTTTATGACCAGTGTTGACTTTCCTGCTAAATTTGACCACTGCATTAGGTATTTATATATTTGAGAGCAAAGTTGTTATGCTTGTAAATTATGCTTAACAGTTGTATTTGAATCGAATATGCTTAAATATCCATTCATTTGGTTCTGTTTAAGGTTCAATTTCTTGGGTTTTGTGTAAGTAATGCCCAAGGCTTTAGGTTCAAGGGTTATTTTATGGTCAACGGGCTCAACTCTGCCAATTGGTTCACTACTACGAGGATGAGTCTACACCCACGGGTACTTGTGCTGTTTGTGTAGGAGGTGGTGAAAGGTCAGTTAAAATAGTCTTGTTTCAAGGTCCTATATGTGCCTGCGAAATTGCTATTATACAATCATTCATCTCTTATCACCTTCTGTCTACCTTGGCCAATAAAATTTTTTGTGAACTATATATGCAGGTCTCTTGTTGCCAATTTGTCAACTGCCAATTGCTACAAATCTGAACATTTGAAGAAACCAGAAAATTGGGCATTGGGTACCATGTTTGTACTGATTTTCTTTATTGTTTAGTTTTACATTTTTTGGATCTAACTTGATTGAATTTTGACAGTTGAGAAGGCCAAGTACTTCTACATAGTCGGGTTTTTTCTCACTGTTTCACCTGAGTCCATTCTTCTAGTTGCTGAGCATGTAGCTGCAAAGAACAAGGTTTGTCATTGTGGTAGGAGGTTTCAATATTCAAATCCAGTTCATCCCTTCGTTCATTTAACATGCTCCCTTTGCTAGTAGCTTATGCATGATACATCAGCTAATATGTTTTCACATGCAGATCTTCATGATGAACCTTTCTGCTCCATTTATCTGTGAGTTCTTCAAGGATGCACAAGAGAAAGTTTTACAGTATGCTCAATGTCCTAGTCCTGTGCTTAATTTTTTTTTTTTACTGAAAAATATAATATTCAAATTTACAGCTTGCCACTCTTTTTGGTTTCAGGTATATGGACTTTATTTTTGGAAACGAAACAGAAGCAAGAACATTCTCAAAAGTTCATGGCTGGGAGGTAATGATTCCATGTCCAGCATAGGTGGTGACTTGTTCTTTCACTTTCTTAACTATTTATCTGATTTCGCTGATGACTGACCAGACTGAGAATGTTGAGGAATAGCAATAAAAATCTCCTAGTGGCCAAAGGCATTTGGAGCACACAAGAGGATTACAGTTATTATTCAGGGCGCAGATCTAGGGTTATTTCATGTATTAATAGTATTATCTTTTTTAATTTGTTAATTGTTTACTTGTTTATCAAATACCTTGTCATGTTATCTTATTATGCACCATCTTATAGTTTGGGAC
The DNA here is from genome assembly GCA_016801055.1 of Panax notoginseng. Taxonomy (NCBI): domain Eukaryota; kingdom Viridiplantae; phylum Streptophyta; class Magnoliopsida; order Apiales; family Araliaceae; genus Panax; species Panax notoginseng. The sequence goes on along the minus strand of CM029023.1, from coordinate 15,001,672 downwards.
AAAAGTTGTTGTTGAGTTTAAAGGTAACCAAGTATAGTACTTGCTGATTTTATGTTTTTTTCTAGACCCAACTAGGAAGGTGGTCAGTATGACGGTGATCAAAAAAGTCGACTGAACGTGCTTCAATTGGCCATGGAATTGGGAGCTGATTACATTGATGTGGAACTTCAGGTTTCTTTCCCTTTAAATTTTGTTTACACGGTTCAAAGACTGACATTCATTGTAATGTAATAAACAGCCTAAAAAACTGGTTTGAATGCAGATATTGTGTTTGTTGATTGTTTAATTAATTTTGGTTCCAAAATTAATTAAACAATCAACAAACACAACTTGGTTAACACAACTTGTAGTACATGTCTATTCTATTAATCTGTTTAACCTGCTGCATGTATCGTCCCATTCTAGAACCATTATTATACCAAGTCAATAGTTGAAGGAACACAACTTATAATATTTGTTATGTTTGGTTAGGTGTAGACAATTTGGTTACTCTTAAACCCCTAATGCTTATGTGAGAACCATGTTGATGGAGATAGTTTAATTCCAACTGCCTAGTGACATGCTTGTTATTTTCTGATCTTCCTAAATTCCTATACATATATTCCACATGAGGTTGAAATTTATATTCTCGTATGTAACTTATTGCTGATATACTGTAGAATATGTTAATGACCTGCAACTTTAGTTCTCCTTGTTCGTTAATATATTGCTATTATGATTTGTAAATGCTATAATTATATTCTAAAAATAAAGTTCTATTGCGATATGGATTAGCTAGAGTACATTTTAATTCTCTCTGGTCTGTTGGTGGGTTATTTTGCAGCTTGAAGCTGCTGCAGTCAACTTAGTTGCTGGAGAGAAACCTGGCGATGTTTACTCAGAAATTGCTTCAAGGTATGGTGTATAAGTATGTATTGTTAACATAGGACTTTAAATTGGGACAAACTGAACATGATTTTTTTCTTCTTTATTTGCAGACTTGTATACTTTGACATGCCATGTAGATCATCTTTTAAAAACTTAACGTGTTAGATGGTTTTATTATTTTTCGTAAAAAAAAAAAACAAGGTTCATTGAGTAGACAACACAAAAAGATCCCTGTTCCAACTCTATCCATATTCACTAATGTTGAATTATTTATCAATATTCCCAAGTTAGGTGCAAATCGCCAAAACATTGCACTGATGAAGGGGTGAAGCTAGTTGTGACTGACTAGCAGGTTTCCATGAGCATAGCAGGTTTCCAGAGTACTTAGCCATACTACCAATATACCAAGCTGGTGTAAATGACATCACTGTATTCTGAGAGCCTTATAGTAAGTTGTGCTCTAGTTTAAAATAATTCTTGTTCAGGTAGGGCTTTCAAACTCTACTGAAAGTTGAAATTTCTTTGCTTCAGGTAATTGTGTTGGGCCTTCTGTCAGGTTTTCTTTGGAGGGTTCAATTGCTCATGTTGATATTTCTTGACCTTGTAAACTTGTCTGATTTGTAATGACACTGGGATTGCAGTATACACCTGCTATTGATATTTGGAGTATTGGCTGCATCTTTGCTGAGGTTCTGACAGGGAAGCCACTTTTTCCTAGGAAAAGTATTGTTCATCAGTTAGATTTGACGACAGACTTTCTTGGGTCACCTTCAGCAGATACCATATCTAGGGTATGGAAAATTATGCTGTTTATTTTTGTCATTACACTTGGTAGTTACGACTTTTAATATTCCTAGCCATTGATATATACTATCTCAATTTTCATTGTCTAATGAATGCAGATTCGAAATAAAAGCGCAAGGAAATACTTAGCAGATGTGTAAAAAGCGACCTGTGCCATTTGCTGAGAAATTTCCAAACTCAGACCCTCTAGCAATTTGCTTATTGCAAAGGCTGTTAGCCTTTGATCCAATTGATCGACCAACTACTGAAGTTGAGCATAGCTAGTGTGATCCCCAGTGATTGGAAGGCTGGAGTTGAGCAGAAGAAAGCCAGAGTTTTCTATCATCTGCTTGAGAAAGGTGAGGTCAGTACCGTGGTTGCGGAAGATAATTAAGTAATTACCAAATACCCCTGTGTGATGTGAATTTGAGATGTATATATGAATAGTTTGGTATATATTTTGTGGATGTAGTAATTTGAAATTATAAACGAATGGTATTATTGGAATGTATTTTGAATGGTTGATAAATTTTGGCTATATATCATGGCATGAGCATATTGCAGGTGCATTGGTAATATAGGTGAACCAAATCTATTTTTTTTCTTTTTTTTTAATCTACAACATTTAAAAAAAGTTGTCGGTTATACTAAACAACATTTTTATCCAAAAAACGTTGTGGAATCATACCTTCTACAACGTTTTTAAGCATCTGCTAATTTTTGAAAAATAAATCTACAACGTTTTTTCTTAAAAAAACGTTGTGTATTGTGCTTAACTACAACGTTTTAAAAACGTTGTGTAAGGGTGTCAAATAGACAACACCTTTAACCACGACGTTTTTCTGACAGAAACCACAACGTTTTTTTCGCGTTGTCTATTTACTGTTTTGTAGTAGTGTTAAGTTTCAAAAACTAAATTCATTGATTCCGGATTGTGAAATTAAGTTTTTGTGTGTGAGCTATTCATATGTAATTATGCCTAATTCTTTGGATTACATTATTTGGATCGTAATTTTCAGAATCAAGTTCATTATACATGTTTGAGTTTCAAATACTTATTGATTGTTTCCGGACGGTGAAAATTTATTCAATTTGTCTATAGCCAATTCTATGAATTTATATATATATATGCAAAATCCAATGTATACTTCAGGGGTCAGAACTTATTCATCTGCAGCAAAAGAGGTTAATATTATTATGTATATATCTTCTAATAATTTTAACAATAATTGTCATTGTAGCTTAAATCTGCTATGTATATTTGTATTTTCCTAGCCAGTATATTTTTCTGTTGCTTTAGTTATTTGTTCACAAGTTTATGAATCATAATGTTTTTTCACCTGTTGTTTATTACAGAGAAATTGCAAGGTGTGTACTGTTATGTTCCTAAGGTTTCATTTATTTATAAGGCTAAAATTTGGCTTTTTTTCTTTGGCTTCAGTTTGTTAGTATATGAGATTGGAGTAACATATGATTTTTAAGTATTAATTTTTTTTGGGTTACTGATTATTGTTGGCATAGATTCGGTTTCATTTCATTTTACTTCAGTATTATGTGATGGCTGCTTAGTTGGATCTATTAATAGTGTTTGAGGTGGGATTATCTAGATCGTTTTAGATAGTATTAGGGATTATTATATTTTCTGGTCTTTTTTCTAGACTTTAGTATTTATGTTTTTTCCCAATTACAGAGGGCCCAAATCCAATGTATACTTCAGCGGTCAAGCACTTATTCATCAGCAGCAAAAGAGGTGAATATCATTATGTATATATTTTCTAATAATTGTAACAATAATTGTCATTGCAGTGTAAATCTGCTATGTATATTTGTATTTGCCTAGCCAATATCTTTTTCTGTTGCTTTAGTTATTTGTTCACAAGTTTATGAATCAGAATGTTTTATCACCAGTTGTTTATTACAGTGCGTAAAAAGAAGATTGATTTGAAATGGTGTGATATGAGTTAACGTTGGTGCATAGATTGTGTACTTCCAGTCTTTTTTGACATAAATGTTGGACAAATTATTAAATTTATTATTCAAGTTGGCCCGTGCCCTTGCATTGCACGGGCTATCAATTGGCATTTTCTAATTATGTTTGATGATATCTTGCTTTGATCTCTAGGTTCCATCCAGTGGAGTTGATATCCAAACTTATGAGGGAATTGTAATTAATTAGAATATGATTAGAATAACACATGGTGAAGGATATTTTGGTATAGCCAAAACACACACTTGCATGTGACATACCAGAAATATGCCATTAAACATGGACCGACCCTCTATGGCTCTATCTATCAATCAAGCTTATATATCAGTTATTTTTGTCAATAGACTTGAGAGGAATACATGGAACAATTTCATGCAGATTCTAGTATTGACTTCTTTGTCTTCTTCAATACTTAGAATTTTGATTTTTCAGAAATTCTTTGACAAATATTTAAAGGCAAATGAGTAAGGTAATCCTCAAAACACGTCGTTTTACATAATTAAATATATTTCTTTTCATGTTATGTATATCTAAGTGTATATTTGATTTAGTTCAATATTAAAAATAAAATAAAAAGACAAATGAAGTTTCTCAATTTTTGGGACTGTTATACAAGTGCATGGCTTATGATTAATATTTAAGTCCAATCAGTCTTGGGTCAAAAATGCCCAACCTTTCCATTGATAAGGCTATATATAGTGGATTGGACTAAGATGGTTCATAGATTTTGAATAGTTTTACAACAGCTTAATCAGTAGGCTTTAAGTAAGATTTAATTTCAAACAATAAATTTAATGTTATGTTTGAATTGAAAAAACAGAATGAAAGACAAAATAGAATATTTTTAAAATATTTTAAGTGTATGTTTGGCTGTTGTTGATAGTGGGTGTTGTCATATAATGACAAAATTATCACATATATACGTTATATTGGAATGAATTTTATTACACCTTCACCATATGGAATAAAAAACAAAGGGATGAAATAAATTTTCATTCTATTGAAATGATTTATCATTCAAAATGATTATCAAATACACTGTTTTTATTTCATTCACTTTAATATTTTTATATTCAATTTTCTCAATCCAAACGTAGTATTTGAGAAAATAAAACTTTATTTTACTGGTGGTATTAAGAGACATTTTACTTTACTAAGGGGGGTATATTCAATTAAGATTTTTAAAGACTTTTTTTAAGTAACAGACTTTTGTAGAGTTTGTGAATTTTAATGACTTTTAAAGACTTTTTTTAAATGATTTTTATAGACTCTATGAAATAAGTGGCATACTTTAATAGACTTTTTATCAAAATTTTGATAGATTTTTGTATACTTCTAATATATCTTGCAGCTTATATTAATTGTTAATTAGCTCATGTGTACAGCTTTTTCCTCTTTTTTTATGAACTAGAGGAAATCTCATTATTTCATTAAATTATTGTGACATGAGATTTTATATATGTTGAAAGCATTCATTTTATTCTACTCATTTCATGATAAATTTGGATACTCGAATACGAATAAAACTTTAGAAGTTACAGACACAACACAAAAATTAAGGTTATTTTTCATTGAACTATATATACTATATATGCGTACGTTTTTTTAGTAGGAGTACCAAACTCTGTTTTTCACAAAATAATATGACAATAAAAATCTATATGATCAAAAGTCACAAAACTTCATACATGTGAGTAAATTGCCACCAAATTATAGAAAATTATCCGAGAGATTTTTAGTCGTTAGTAAGCCACAAACAAAATTGCCAGAGATATTTTATTTTTCTTAAAATTATTAATAATTGTTAGTGAACCAAAATTGAACGTTAAAAAATAATTATGCGACTTTTTAATTTATTTATGATGTTAGAAATTAATTAATTAAAATGCTACATAACTAAATTTTTAACAGTCGACCGTTGTCATCTTTTAACTAAATTTTTTAATTTTGACGAGTTTTAGAATTTATCAAGATTTGTATATATCATATACTATATCTATATAATATAATATAAAATATATATAATATAATATTAAAAATCAAAATTTATTGTTTAATTTTTCAAAGTCATAACGAGATATTCCTATAATAAAAGTTTGTGTAATTTATCTAATTTTTAATAATTTTAGTAAAAAAATATAAACGGTTTATAATTTTAATAATTATATTTTATAAAATTAGATTAATTTATATTCATTTTAAGTTAAAAATTTACCAGAGAGTTTTGCAACTTTTGAATTTTTCATAAAATCTCTTTGGCAATTTCTTTACTGGCAATTTAAATTTTTACCTTTGTGTTTAATATTTGGATGTCTTATATTTGGAAGTCTTTAGAAGTCTTTAGAGATGAGGTCAGACTTTGGATATAGGTTGATAGTTATAACTTTTCTTCTAAAGTCGGTCAAACTCCACCATTTGATAGAAATCTTAAAAATCTATGACTTTTTGAATACCAAAATACTTTAATAGACTTTATAAAAGTCTCAATTTAATATCACATAACTTTTAAAGACATTACAAAAGTTGTAATTGAATACCAGTAAACTTTTATAAACTCTTTAAATATCTTAATTGAATACAACCAAACTTTAAAAATATTTAAAAGTCTTAATTGAATACATTCTCCTAAGTAGATCCCACGCGCTCGCGCGTGTGGGTTATTCATAATAGTAGGGAAAAGTAGTTTGCTAACAATACATGAAAAAAATTTAAACCAACAGTATAGCATAATTATTCTCAATGTTCTAAAAAAAGTATCACTATGTTTCCGTTAAAAAATTGATTTTTTTTTTTTAATTTTTACAATATCCTAAAATGAGACATTGTCGTCAAAGTTTTCATTAAATTTCATAAATAGTATATTCATTTTAAAAAATATCCTATGAACCTAAATATTTTATTTAAGAATATGTTCCCTACATTTTAAAATATAATATAAAAAATTATGCACTTAATTATTCCCAATGTACTAAAAACGAGTATCATTATCCTTTTTTTGTTCAAAACTTATTGTTTTTAGTATTTATATTAGCACATAAAATGAGACATTGTGATGCAGGAGGATCCGAGACTGATGATGAAAAGCTATCGGATAATATGTTGATGGCCTTTTGATTATCATGAGCTGGAGGAGTGTCGCAGGCGTCGAAGCCATTAACGCCTTCAACTACGGACAAGAAGGCTTCGGGAGATTAGATGTCTTCAAGCTCGTGACGTCATGACTTCAAAAGTTTGACATATTGACTTTTATTTTTTATGGTTAGTATTTTATTATGAAGTAAATCTTTTATAAGAAATTGTTACTTTTTAGGATTTTATTTTCATAAATATAGGAAGTTTGTTAGGATTTGGTTTCCGTAATTCTAGAATTCTGTTATGACTTGGAGAGAAAGTTTTGTTAACTATAAAACCCGACTTGTGGATTGAACTTTGATAACTTTTGATTTTGATAAAATATAATTTACACATTATAGAGATTTCTCTGTGTTTTGGTGAATCTCTCATTCCTTTGTTAGTGAATTTATTTGTTTACCTAGCCCGTAGGATAATCACTATCCCGTCCAGCGTCAGTTGGTATCAAAGCATCAACATCTTCCTGGGAATAATAGACTTCATTAGTTTCAATGGCTGATGGTCGTGGTCGTCGAAGGCAAATTCCGATTGAGGAAGTCCCGTACCGTGATCGTAACGTTCAGGACGTGATGATTGAGGATTTACAGAAACAAGTTGCAGAGTTAACCCAACGTCTAGCCGCACAAAATCTAGGTCTTCATGGACAGATTTTGACGGAGGAAGCCCCACACCTCGATCACAATGAAGAATCTTACGATTTTGAATCGAGTTTCGATAACCCTTACCACTATAGGAGACAACTACGGGAACGTTGTGATCGTAATGACCGTTGTAGTGATCTGAGTTTTAAAGTGGAGTTACCGAAATTTTCTGGTACGCTATAAGTAGAAGGATTCATTGACTGGATGAACAAAGTAGAGCACATCTTTGAATATAAGGAGGTTTCAGATAACGCTAAAGTGAAATTGGTTGCAATCAAATTGAAAGGTAGAGTATCTGCTTAGTGGGAACAGATGAAGCGCTCAAGGGAGAGACAAGGAAAAACCAAAATCATAAAGTGGGAGAAGATGAAGAAAATGCAGAGTCACTTTCTTCGTTTTGGTTATACCCAGTCTCTGTTCAAGAGATTGTATCTATTAAGATAAGGTACTACGTTTGTGGATAATTACACCAAAGAGTTTTACCAGTTAATAGCACAGAATGATCTATCAGAAGCAAAGGAACAACTGGTGGTAAGATATTTGAGAGGATTAAAATAGCAGCTGCAAAATGCCGTAAGCCTCCATTCACTATGGACTGTTTCTAAGGCATATCAGCGAGTGCGTGAGGCAAAGCAACAACAAAATAGCAGACCGATGCTGAGGAACAACCCACCTAACAGAACGAACCAATCTCCAAAAATCCGTGCTATACCCCAACAACCATAGGGTAATTTCAATTCTGGTATTAAGTGTTTTAGATGTGGGTAGCTAGGACATAAAGCAACGGATTGTCGAAAACCTGCTAACCAAAATGGTAAGAACCTTTTGATCGAAGAAGGTGTGACCGATGAGACAGAGGTGTTCGGAGAACCTATATATGATGAGGAAGAAGATGAAGATGTGTTATATGAAGATGGTTATGAGACTTTGGTGGTTCGCAAAGTCTGCTGACTCCTAAAGGAGAATCCGAAGAAGATTGGCTGAGGACCAATATCTTCCATACTACTTGTACAGTGGCAGATAAAGTCTGCAAGATGATCATCGATATTGGCAGCTGTGAAAATGTCGTATCCGAAGAAGATGTTCAGAAATTGCAGTTGAAGACAAATCGACATCCGAAGCCTTATAAGTTGTCATGGCTAAATAAAGAAAATGATGTAACAGTCAATAAAAAGTGTTTAGTTTCATTTTCAATCGGTAAGAGATACTTTGAAAATGCGTGGTGCAATGTGGTTTCTATGGATGCGTGCCATGTGTTGTTGGGCCGACCTTGGCAGAATGACTGAAGAGTTATTCTTGATGGTCAGAAGAACACGTATTCCTTTTGTATAAAAGGGAAAAAGATTGTGTTAGCACCATGGAAAGAGGAATGTGTTTTGGCTCAGGCAGTCGGTAACCCGAACCTATTATCTATGACAAGATTTCTAATAGAGGTTGAGCGTGAAGGTGTGATATATGTGTTACTTCCTTGTGAGAAATGTTTGGCAGATGAACACGCAGAAGTATCGGCCAATGCCCATAAGTTGCTATCAGAATATGGTGATCTTATGCCCGAAGAACTTCCATCAGGATTACCACATTTGAGAGACATTCAACACGAGATAGATCGTGTTCTAGGTTTGAGTATACCAAATATGCTAGCTTACAGACTTAGCCCCAAAAAATTTGAAGAGCTGCAGAGATAGGTACTTTAGTTAATAGAGAAGGGCTAAATTCGTGAGAGTATGAGCCCGTGTGCAGTACCAACCCTGTTAGTGCCAAAGAAGGATGGATCATGGCGATTGTGCATTGACAGTAGGGCAATCAATAAGATCACAGTGACGTACCGATTTTTAATACCTTGTCTGGATGATATGCTGGATCAGTTGTCCAGAGCAGAAGTCTTTTCAAAAATTGATCTTAAAAGTGGATGCCATCAAGTTCGAGTGAGACTTGGAGATGAATGGAAAACTACATTCAAAACATAACATAGCTTGTATGAATGGATGGTTATACCCTTTTGGACTTTCTAATGCACCCAATACATTTATGAGATTTATGCATAATGTACTACGACCATACATGGGAAAATTTGTACTTGTTTATTTTGATGATATTCTTATCTATAGTCCGACATGTGAAATGCATTATGAGCTCCTCCAAACTGTGTTTGATACGTTAAGGAAAGAACGTTTGTTTGTAAACAAAAAAAAGTTCTTATTTCACGACTTTGGTAACTTTCCTCGGCTTCGTTGTTTCCACTGAGGGGGTTCACGCAGATCTGTCCAAGATCGATGCAGTCTTGACATGGACTACACCGAAGACTATATATGATGTTAGAAGCTTTTATGGGTTGGCATCTTTTTACAGACCGTTCATCAAGAACTTTAGTACCATTATTGCACCTATCACTGAGTGCCTTAAGGAAAAATTATTTCAATGGTCTCAGGAGGCTGAAGATAGTTTTTAACTGGTCAAAAAGAAGATGATTGAATCACTAGTACTTGCACTTCCTAAGTTCGAGAAGGCCTGTGAGGTAAACTGTGATGCATCGGGAGCTGGTATTGGTGGCGTTCTCAGTCAAGAGGGGGCCAGTAGCTTTCTTCAGTGAGAAATTATCAAGATCGAAGAAAAACTATTCTACTTATGATTTGGAATTTTACGCCATTGTTCAATCTTTGAAGCATTGGCGACATTATCTGATACAGAGGGAATTCATTCTTTTCACTGATTATGAGGCATTAAAGAATATTAATGGTCAAACATAAGTTGAGCCGAAGACATGCTAAACGGGTGGCATACCTACAGGAATTTACTTTCACTTTGCGACATTAGGAAGGAAGTTTGAATCGTGTTGTCGATGCGTTAAGCCGAACAACATTATTCCTTCGTACTATGTATAACAAGGTTGTAGGGTTTGAAGTCTTCACTGATATGTAAAAGGAGATTCTTCTTTCGGGAAGATAATTTAGGAAGTTTGAGAAGGTCAGCGAGCTGACTTTGTCTTACATAACGGGTATTTGTTTCGAGGACTCCAATTATGCATTCTAGATTGTTCGCTTCGGCAGAAGATAGTAAGTGAAATTCACAATGAAGGAAACTTCGGGCGAGACAAGACATTGGTCCTAAAAACAACTGACTATTATTGGTCGAAGATCTCAAGCGATGTGGCTCTCTTTGTGAAGGGGTGTTATGTTTGTCAGAAGTCATAGGGACACTCCCTTACCTGTTCCTAGAAGACCTTGGTGTGATGTTAACATGAATTTTTTTAGGTCTACCCCGAACTCAGAGAGCTTCAGATTCTATTATGGTTGTGGTTGATCGATTCTCTAAAATCACTCATTTTATTCATTGTCGGAAGTCAATGGATGCTAATTGGATCGCCTACCTTTACTTTCGGGAGATTGTACGTTTGCATGGCGTTCCCTAGTCTATTACTTCTGATCGTGATACTTTGTTTATGAGTAATTTTTGGAGAAGTCTGTGAGAAAATCTTGGGACATAATTGAACTCTAGCAGCGCCTATCATCCTCAGACAGACGGACAGACCGACAGACCGAAATGGTGAACTGAAGCTTGGGTAATCTTTTAAGATGTTTGGCCGGAAGTAAGTCTAAGCAATGAGATTTGACGCTTCCTCAAGCAGAGTTTGCTTACAATTGTTCAAAAAATCGGACTACGAATATGAGTCCTTTTAAGATAGTTTGTGGTCAGAACCCTTATGGAGTCCTAGATTTGGTTCATATTCCTCGGATTGGATGAGTGCACCCCAAAGCAGATTAAATGGAAGATCATCTTCGGGTTATCCATGATCAGGTGTAAAAATTCATTATAGAAAATAATGCTAAGTACAAGGATCGGGTTAACAGTCACCGTCGTCAGGTTGTTTTTAAAGTTGCTTTTGAGCATTTTAAAGATGTTATTTCAGGTCTACAAACTAATTATTTCATTTGTTGATGCATCGTTAATGGGTACAGATTCAAGGTTATAACTTGAATGAATTGACATCAGTCAATTCTGGCGTTGTCGTGTTGGGAAGCTGTTACCAAGATTTTGAGTCCAATTACTATGGACGATTAGAGGATGTGGTTGTGCTCAATTATCATGGGGGTCAAGAGGTTGTTACATTTAAGTGTCACTGGTTTGATACTGATAAAGGTGTTAAAGTTTATCGTAATAGAATCGTCACAGTAGATATAAAGTCAAAGTTACAGCATGATGACATATTCGTGTTAGCTAGCCAAGTGACTCAAGTGTACTACGTCCCTAATGTCATAAATTCTAAAAGCCCCTGGTATACAATTGTCTCAATGAAAACTTGGGCATTTGATGAAATTAATCTATCTAGAACGGATGACCCGTTGCAAGAACAAGTTAGCAACCCCAGGGACATAGTGCTAAATGATGATGATGTGGTGGTTTATGATTTCGTTGACATACCCGATGATGAGGAAGACATTATTGTCAGTGACTATATCATCGTACAAGATGATAACGACGAAGAAATTGATATGGATTTAAAAGAGGTAGAATTTGAGGATGAAGTTGATTTTGATTCTAACTAGTTTGATGACGTACTTAGTTTAAACTTATTGTTGTTTCTTAAGTAATTTACTAATAACAGTTATTAATTTAGATAAATTAACTGTAAATTAATTATATAATGTTGCTTATTTCAGTAATACACTTATATATAGCTGGACATAGGGGGGGGGGGAGGTCGCCATGGTGGTGGTCGTTCATGATCTGTCGACGGTTCCCAAGGCGGATTGTCGTCATCAGCTAGTAAGTTTCTGAAATAAAATAGTTATCCTTTTGTTTAATTAATTTTTATAACATATGAAAATAGTATATTTACATAATGTCATTACTTACGCTTAAAAATACTTGTCGTCGATGTCATCGAGGGACTATCCTTGGTTTATTTGGTTGTCCGCCGGCAGTTCCACACATTTTCCGGGTAGATGTCGATTCGACATAGTAAGTGTTAAATTTAATATATAAGATGCAATGATTGAATGATTAAAATAACACATTGGTTTTTATCTCGTATTGTAGTATTTTGGACCCTGTCGCTAAGACGCCATCTTCTTGACACACCTGCTTATTGGTTGTATGCGATTTAGCCAGTACACGCAGTGATGCCTCTTTTATGGACACTGTGATGCGCGAGTTTCACGTAAGTCGAATTACATAACTTAAAGTTAACATTATCCTAGGTATTTACATTGTTCAAATGAATTCTGATATGTCAATACATTTTTTAATAGATTTATTTTAGATTTGAGGAGGGCTTTTCTCAGCCAGCCAGCGATTGTGTTATTATTGTACATGTCACGAAGAACTACGCCAGCTGGCTGTATGATATGAGACAACGGGCCGCCTGGGTAGTTGACGAGCAACCCAGGACTACGATAAGAGATCATCAACCCCACATACTCTCCGATGCAATTTCGGAGGCTATGTGTAGGCACTTGGACGTTGATTAGTTCAAGAAGAAGTCCGAGCAGACAAAGAAAAATCGTAGCCAGCTCCGAGTCGTGCACACGACTGGCTCACAGTCCTTTGAGAATGTGTAGTCGGTAAGTATTGTGTATTTTGTTGTTTAGTTAGTCATTTGTCATTAGCATACTTAATAAAGATTTGGACGTATTTATCATCAGGCCATGATTGGTTGTTTCGGCATTGTCGTATTTTACCTAATATTTTCCGACAGAACGAATATTCCGGTATGTCGTACTTTTTATTTTATAATTTTCACATATCACCTTTAATTTTATCATTTTATCAATCTAACATCTTATTGTTTAGAATAATAATTATAAGAAAATTTAAATTATATTTATAAAAAGTTGGGGTCTTACAACAATGGTGACACTTGAATTTGAGCCTCAAACTTAACATTTGAGAGTGAAATAAGTTGTTTCTTAATTGTATATACAAATAAAATTTATCTAATTTTTTTTCTATATTAGGAGAAATATATAATTGAAATATTTAAATAAGACTTTGAGTACGTTGAGCCAACATATTTTTTTCAACATACGTAAAAAGAAAAAGAAAAGAGAGAAATAAAATTGAATTTTGCGTTGTTTAACTTTACACAGAAAAATAAAACTTACACTGTGTATTTGTGAGTTTTAAGGAGGAGAAAAAAAAATAAGAATGAGAGAAATTTGGGGTTGATATCAAAACTAAGATTTGCCGTGCATCCTGCCTTTTTCTTAAAATGTCACTATAGGAATCTACTAGCCTTTTGCTTCTCAGTTAAGAAGGGCATATGGGAGAGCACATTAAGTTCAAGGATGAATCAGCTGTTTCCACCTTAGCTCGAGCATCTTCTTTCTTTCTTTCAAGGTTTGATATGGAAAATTGGAAGAGAATACATAGCTAGAAACATTGGAAAAATGTGTTTTGTTGAGCTGCTCCACAGCAAGCAGGTTAAGAGTACATACCAAAGGCTGTGTTGCTTCTTAACCAAATTGATTTGCTTGACTTGAATAGGTATCTGCGTTTCTTATTTTATTTTGGACAGAGGGACCGTCACATATTCACTCTACTTTGGACCAAGTCTGGTTTGACCTAGGGATCCTGAGTTGAAATAGGCCCCGAACTGGCCTGAAACTTAGCATAGACTATATAGAGGCTAAATTTTAGGTTATTCTAGTCTACCAAATTTTAAAAACTATATGTATTTTTATATATTTTTATCATTTTTTGTATTAAAAGTTTGTTTTTAATTCGAAAAATATACGTAATATATATTTTAAAATTTCTAAATAATAAATAGTTATTTATTTAGACTTTACTTTAATGTTACTACTATATTTTTTGAATTAAAATAGAATTATTAATTTATTCAAATTATTAAAGAGTAGAAAATAAATTTATTTTAAAATAATTTAAAAATAAATCAAGCCTTAAAAGTCCAAAGCCTGGCCTGATGCCTGCAGGCTTTCGTCTCCATTTTTTTGGGGCCAAATTCTGGCTTTGAATAGGCTTCAACCCCAACCTGGCCTGATAAAACTAGGGCTAAAATTCATATCAAATGCTTTTCATCAACCAGCCATCATGTAAAGTTATAAAATAAAAAGGAAAACGAGTTCAAATTGTGAGGAATATTATTTTGGGTCCTTAACACTACTATACAACAATTAAAAAATATTTACAAAAACAAAACATCCACAAAATAATTACAAAAATAACGCAACACAATAATTCGTTGCTAAAATACGGAGCATTGACTCCCTACACGTCAGTTACCGACTTTCATATTTCTAACTAACCGGTCCTAAATTCACGCTAATTAAGAAAACAGGCAACTTTGAGATCAGAGAAGATGACATAGAGGAGAAGATCAACAACAACGACATATCGGAGAAGATGAGATGCAACTCTGAGATCGAATAATAGAGGAGAAGATCAACAGCAACTTCAAGATCAACAGCAACTTCAAGATCAACAGTAACTTCATGATCAACAGTAACTTCAAGATTAACAGCAACTTCAAGATCAATAACCAGCCTCTGTAACAACTTTGATTGTTGATTGTTGATTGTTGATTGATTCGTTACAGATTTGTATATTAAGGTATTTGAGTTTAAAATTTATATGCATATAGTTACCCCGTGGTTACCATATACTCGTATATTGGTTACCTTTCTTAAGTTTTTCGCTCTTTAATTGGTCACAAAGTCAGTATATTGACTGTTTTGATTGTAAAATGAATGTAAAAATATGTTTTATATTCTGGTTACTAAGTACATATAAATTGGTTACTATTTATTATTTATTTGGTTACTGTATAATGCTTATTTATTTACTGTATACTTTAAATGTATATTTTACTGATGTTTTTTATATTGATGGTTACTTATTAAATATATTGGTTACCTTCCTGCAACTGTTGGATCTTTAAGTACATATTGATGTTTTTTATATTGATATTTTTTATATTGTTTGTTTTTACTGTAAAATGCATGAAAAAATATGTTTTATATTATGAATACTAAGTAAATATATGTTGGTTACTGTCTAATTTGGATTTGGTTAATATATAATGCTGACTTGGTTACTGTGTAATATTACCATGGTTAATGCATTATATTACTGTGTTTTTTACTGTTTTTTTTATATTGATGGTTACTGATTAACTACATTGGTTACCTTCATACATCTGTTAGTCTTTAATTTGTAACAAAGTCATTACTGATTGTTTGGTTGTAAAATGAATGTAAAAATATTTTTTATAATCTTGGTTACTAATTACATATATCTTGGTTACTGTCTAATATGTATTTAGATACTGTAAGGTGTTTATTTAGTTACTGTATATTGTTATTGTGTTTTATAATTGTTTCTTTTATATTGGTGGTTACTTATTGACTACATTGGTTACCTTCATACAACTGTTAATCTAATTATATATTGGTTGCTGTATATTATATAATTAGTTACTGTATAATGTTTATTTGGTTGCTGAATAATATTAATGTACACTTATACTGATGTTTTTTATATGTTATTTTTGAGGGAATGTTTCGTCGAGTTTAAGATAATTTTGAGGGACATTCCGTTGAAAATAACGATTAAAACCTAAATTGCGTCTTCTTCTCCAGCGCCCACTTTCATTTTTTAATATTTTCTCTCTCTGTCTCTCTCTCATCCGGCCCCCCCACCCCCCTTCCCCTTCCCCTTCCCCTTCCCCCTCCCCCTCCCCTTCCACCTCATCCTCCCCCTCCCCTGCATGCCACTGGTATCCCCAACCCCCTAGCTCCCCCCTCCACAGCAACCAGCTCCACCACGTCAGCGCCACCACAACCGTCCATCATCCCCAGCTCCACCTTGCTCCTTTAATTCAAAGTAAGTGCTTCTTAATTTTGATTGAAATTTATGGGTTTGTTTATATATCATCTGATAGTTGTGCAAATTAGGATTAATATTATTGTTGTTAGGGTTAATATATAGTTTATAGAATGTATACTGAATGAGTGTGATAATTGATATTGCTGAAATTTTAATAATTTTTGGCTTATTTATGTTACTGAAATTGTTGCAAATTGAGATTAAGTATTGTTATCCAATAATTTGGGATTAAAATTATTGTATTGATAATTCACATCCGTTTGGGTTTATTTTGTGCAATATTACAACTTCTGTTAGTGTATATATATCATCTAATAATTGTTTCAATTTTCTTTTCATTATGCAATTACAACTTATTATAGTGTATTTTTGCAATTACAGTATAAGCTACAATCAAAATATTTTTGAGGAGATATTCTTGAGGAATTCTTGCACTATAAGTTAAACTCAAAATATTCTTATACTCAAAAGAAATACTCACAATTTTATAGAGGAAGAATTTCTGATATTATGATGGTGTGTTTCGATTTGCATCAAATGGGTGCCTTTTATAGTGCATCTCGGAGGAAGAAAACAAATTAATTTGCCTAACTTTTTCTTTTCTTCTCAACCTAACTTTTTTTTGCTTTCAATGTCTAACTTCCTTAATTCTTATTGGTTGAGGCCCACACCTTTAGAAAACAAATGAATGCATTGCATTTGCTGGAGAAAACCTCCGCACACCAACTTGGAAAAGAAAAAGAATACAAAGCAAACATTCTCATCTCCACTCATAATTTACATGCCTGCAAATCATATATTATAATAATATTACTATTTAAAAAGTTATAAATTATAAAATTATACTATTAAATTATCACATTATACTATTATAATGTAATATAATAATATATTTGAATGAATATTTTATCGGAGAAGATAATTGTGATTCCATAGAAAAATATATCAAACTTTTAACAAATGTTTCATGCTAAATTCCTTCATTTATATCAAAATTGAACCAATATCCACCACATAATAACTATTCACAATTAATATTATAAGCTCATAATATTGACAATCAGATCATTCCCAAGAAAGAGGGGACTTTTCGATAAGGATTTTTCCTTACTGGCGCGCAATTAAATAACCTAACTCATTTTCTCGACATAACTTTCTAGACATTGTCAATAATGCTAACTAATAATATTATTCAAATAATATAAAATATTGTGCAGATGTTACTATAACAATTATTGAATCAATGATATGAGATACTATGCAACAACTATTGTGGCAATTATTGAATACTGAGTGACTTCTTACGTAAGAATCAATAATTATAGATACTGTACAATACCGTGTGCTATTGTGCAACAACGTGTATTATTGTACCTTTATCACCGGATATTTCAACAGTTAACGGTAAACATTTTGCCGTTATTTTTTATAAAAAGGTTATTTTTATCGCTTTCTATATTCGACAGTTATTCCGTTATGTGGTCCACCAATGATTTCATCGTTGTATGGATATTCTCCAACCAAATAAATATTTTATGACAATTGGCTTACTTTGTAAATTTTGCACATATCACCCATAAATAGCATTATATCAAATCAACATCTTATTATTCAAAATAATATTTAGAGAAAATTAAATCTTTATTCATAAAATGTTGGAGCCTTACAACCTCCCCTCCTTATGAAATTTCATCTTCAAAATTGATGTACGTACCTGGTATGTCGAAGATGTGAGAATACTTTGTTTTCATTTCAGATTCTAACACCCAGGTCATTTCCTCAATATCATGGTTTCTCCATAAAACTTTAACTTGAGGTATAACCTTTGAGCGTAAAATCTGCTCCTTCTTATCCAAGATCTTGACAGGTACCTCCTCATACGTTAAATCTTCCGCTATCTCATCTGGTTCTAATTCAATAATGTAGTTTGGGTCTTCCACATATTTACGTAGCATGGATATGTGAAAAACGTTACGAACACGAGACGTACTTGGCGGTAAGACGAATCTATAAGCCACAGTTCCTACTCGGTCGAGGATTTCAAATGGACCAATGAATCGAGGGTTGAGCTTTCCTCTCTTTCCAAATCTCGTAACTCCTTTCCATGGAGTAACACGTAATAATACATGATTTCTGACATTAAATTCCACATCCCTTCGATGAAGATCAACATAACTCTTTTGTCGATCTTGTGTTATTTGTATACGTTGTCGGATCATTTGAATCTTTTTCGTAGTCATGCGTACTATTTCTGGTCCCAAAAACATTGCTTCACCAACCTCGTGCCAGCATACTAGGAGACGACACTTTCGTCCATACAACGCCTCGAAAGGAGTCATGCCTATACTTGTTCGATAACTGTTGTTGTAGGAGAATTCCACTAATGGCAAGTGCTTGTCCCAACTTCCTTTGAAGTCTAGTACGCAGAGTCTCAATAGATCTTCAGGAGTTTGAATAGTCCTCTTCGACTGTCCATCCGTCTGAGGATGATATGCAGAACTGAATCGTAAATCCATGCCCATAGCTTTCTACAAGCTGACCCAAAATTGTGAAGTGAATCTTGGGTCTCGATTAGAAATTATGGATATTGGCATACCATGCAGTCTTACAATCTCATTTATGTATATACAAGCAAGACGTTCAAGTGAATACGTTTCTCGTATAGGCAAGAAATGAGCAGACTTGGTTAATCTATCGACAATGAACTAAATTACATATATGCCTTGAGAAACCTTGGAAAGACTAGTAACAAAATCCATGTTGATTTGCTCCCACTTCCACTCTGGAATTTTAAGTGGTTGTAATGGACCTTATGGTACTTGATGCTCTGCCTTGAAACGTTGACAAGTTAAACACCTTGAGATAAACTCCGCGATCTCTCTCTTTGTATTGCTCCACCAAAATGTATGTCGAAGATCACGATACATTTTGGTACTTCCAGGATGGATTGCAAATGGTATGTTGTGTGCCTCCATCATGATTTTATACTTCAAATCAGAGTTGTTAGAAACATAAAATCTGGAGTTGACTCGAAGTATTCTTTCTTCGTCGATTCTTGCTTCTGGAATAGCACCTTCTTCTTCATATTCATCAGCTCTAGGTCTCTAACTTGAGCAGATTTAACTTTATCGATTAAAGTCGGTCCTACGCGTATATTTGACATCATCATGTGGGTCCTTTGTAAGACCCCAAATTTTTATAAATAAAATTGAATTTCCTCTAATTATTATTTTGAATAATAAGGTTTTAATTTGATATAATACTTTGGTTATGGGTGAAATGTGCAAATTTTGCAAAATAAGCAAGTTGTTAAAAAATATTCATTATTATCAGGGAATATTCGTTTGGTCGTGGAATATTCTTGCTTTTGGGAAATATTCGTACGACGGCATAACCATTTGTGGGTCTCATAATGAAAAACGGTAGGATAAAAAAATGACAAGTTTGATTTTTTACAAATAACAGCGTAATTATTACCGTTAACACTGTTGGAATACCTGGTGGTTAAAATACAGTAATACGCGTGGTTGCACAGTAACACACGGTATTGCAAAATATTTTTGGATTATTGATTCTTATGTAAGAAGGCACTACTCAATAATTGCTACAGTAATTACTGTTCAATATTTTATTTTATTGATTCAATAGTTGCTTCGTTGATATTTTATATTATTGTTATTTCAATAATTGTCACTGCACAATATTTTCTATTATCAGATCAATAATTCATATTATTTGAATAATATTATTAGATAACATTGTTGGTAATGTATAAGAAAGTTA
This sequence comes from Panax notoginseng, assembly GCA_016801055.1. Taxonomy (NCBI): domain Eukaryota; kingdom Viridiplantae; phylum Streptophyta; class Magnoliopsida; order Apiales; family Araliaceae; genus Panax; species Panax notoginseng. Next base: position 14,981,635 of record CM029023.1, on the reverse strand, counting down.
TGTCTAAGAAAGGGGTTTGGTCACCTAATTGCGCGCCAGTAAGGAGAAATCCTTATCGGAAAGCCCCCTCTTTCCTGGGAACGACCTGGTTGTCGGTTTTGTGATTCTGTAATATTATTTGTGAATAATTAATTATTAATTTATATGATAAGGAAATATTTATTTTATGTAGATATAAATGAATGATTTAATGTTGAGGTATTTTATCAGTATTTTGTTAGAAGGAAGGTATTAAAAATCATCTGTATATAGATTTCGGTCATTTTCTGTTTGGAATTTGAAAAAACTTTCTTCTACAAAGTTATAGAGAATTAAATTTCTTGAAATGGACATAAAATTCGTATTTTTCTGATAAAAGGGCTATTTATTATGAATTATTGAAGTTTCGAAAATAAATATTTTTATTAAAAATATGGGTGGGCCCCACTTTTGGTTGTTGTGAAAAATGCTGAATTTGGTGGGCCCCACTAGTGGTGTGCAAAATTTGGTCAAGAAAGTGTGCATCGAATTTTTTTTAAAGAATATTAATATTTTATTAATTTAGTCTGCTTTGGCGTTCTAGCATTTTCCTATAAATAGGGTGCTTACTTAAAATTGAAAATCACACCTGAATCAAAAGTTTTCTCTCTCTATAATATCAAGCGTATTTTTGTGAGTATTTAGATATTTTGAGAGTTGCTATTCAGTGCAAGTTTTCTTCAGCACTATATCCAATATCCTAGTCAAAAGTACTGTTCTTTTTAGGTAAGTGATATTATTTTCTTCGTAAATGATGTTATTTCGTTCAATATCATTATGCCGAAATATTGGTATGAATTTTATTATGAAATTTTTATATTTTTATGTCGAGATTACTATTCACGTATACGACACTATTCACGAGTACTATTCATGAAGTATGATTTTTCTTGTGAAATTTTTACCTTTTCGTGTCGGGGTTACTACTCACGTATACGGCACTATTCACAGAAAAATAAATTTTTCTCTTCTTTGTCCAAGATGTCTATTATGGTTACTATCTTTGATTGCATCCATGTTTTGATCTCCATTCTTGAATTTTACTCCACTACGATTTATTATGGAGTATTTTTAAACTTGGATTATCTAAAGTACGAATCCCTAATCTTTGTCCTTTTATCTCACTGGATTTGTTTCTTTAAAATATTTTTCATCATCCTCAGTCCTAAATGGTGATAGCTGAATATCTTTGGCCTGTAGTGCACAGATGAATGATTATCTGATGAATATCTTTGGCTCGTAGTGCAAAGATAGACAGGTGTTGAGATGAACATGACCAACTGGTGATACAAATGAATATCTTTGGCCTGTAGTGCAAAGTTAAATATTTGATTCAAGATGTATATTGATTGATGTTATAGGAATAAAATATTGATGATGGACTTTTAAATTCATAGATGATAGTAGATTTCATTCTCTACGTAACTCTTCTAATGAATTGTTATTTCCACTGCGAATATTGATCTAAAACTAGATGTCCATTATATTTTATCTGATTTATTGAAGACTAACGATAATTTGTCCTGTATTATCTTAGTCATAATATTCTTTACTGGGCTAGTTGAGCTCACCCTTTTCCTTTTTGTTTCATGTTTCTTCTCAGGAGGCGAGAATATAGCGGGAACTAGTCGGGGTGTGGAGTAATGGTTCTAGACAGTTATTTTAGCCGTCCTCACTATTTTGTAAAATAGTGTATCAATAACTGTAATGAGGACTTATTTGAGTGTGGATATTGTCTAGAAGACAATATTTGTATTTAAACTCACAGTACATGTGTTGTCGTATTTTGCACGACAATTGTAATAATGAAGTTTGTAGTTGTTTATGTACCATGTATTTGGCGACTCAAAATAGGTTGTGTGGACCTATTTTGGGGGCGTCACATCCTTGGAATCTTTAACTCTATCTCCATCCTTTGTAAGTCGAACAAAATGGGACTTTATGTTGACAATATCGCACTCGTACCCGCATATGATCTTCTACTCAACGCGTCAGATATTTGAGTTCGCTTTTCCAGGATGGTATTGAATGGTATGGTTGTAATCTTTTAACAGCTCGAGCCAACATCGTTGTTGCATGTTGAGTTCCTTTTGGGTGAAGAAATATTTGTAGCTTTTATGATCTGTATAGATCTCCACTTTCTCCCCATACAGGTAGTGTCTCTAGATTTTTAGTGTGAAAACGACTGCTGCCAACTCTAGATCATGAGTAGGTTAATTCATATCATATTCTTTAAGTTGTCGTGAGGCATAGGCTATGACTTTCCCATGTTGCATGAGAACACATCTTAAACCTCTGCCTGAAGCATTGTTGTAGATGACAAATCCCTCCGAACTTGATGGTATTGTCAGAACAGGTGCTGAAATGAGTCTCCTCTTGAGTTCTTCAAAGTTCTTCTCACATTCATCGCTCCATCTGAACTTTGTATCTTTTCGAGTCAGCTGAGTTAATGGAGTGGCGATTCGAGAAAATCCTTCCACAAATTTCCTATAATAACCAGCTAATCCCTGAAAGCTACGTATTTTAGGTTGCTCCCAATTTTGTATTGCTTCAATCTTCGTCGGATCAACTGATATTCCATGTTTTGATATCACGTGCCCAAGGAATGCTACTTCCTCAAGCCAGAACTCACATTTCTTCAACTTGACATATAACTTGTTTTCACGAAGCTTTTAGAGTATCAGCCTCAAGTGTTGCTCATGATCTTAACGGCTTTTGGAGTAAATGAGGATGTCATCAATAAAGACAACCACAAAATGATCCAAATATTTCTTAAATATTCGGTTCATCATATCCATGAAGGCAGCAGGAGTATTAGTCAATTCAAAAGACATGACTAGGAATTCCCCGAAAAATTATTGCCATATGTCTATTTTTTTGTAGTGCTTGAGTTAAAAGCCAAGTACACAAGACAGTTAAAGGATTTGCTAACTAAAGATAGTAATGCTAAAAACCAAGTAATTAAAGCTAAAGATAAACCCATATTTAGCCTTAATAAAACTCTTGAGATATTTAAAACACCCAGTAAGGAAGTTACCCTCCCTGAATTAAATCAAGAAGTCAATAAACTAAAAAGAGAAATATCTACCCTTAAAATTGATATTTCAACTTTAAGAAAAGAAATTGAAGTTAAGAAGCCAGATCTTCAAGTATACGATTCTTCTAGTGATGAAAATAATGACGAACCAGAATCATCAAATACTAAAGAAGAGTCAGACTTTTTGATTCAAGGTCTTTCACTTAAAAGAATTAAAGATATCACCATTCAAAAATAGTATATTTCTATTACTTTGGTGATTGAAAAAACTTTCATATTACAACTTCTTGCCTTAGTTAATACTGGTGCAGATCTGAATTGTATTCAAGAAGGTTTAATCCCTACCAAGTACTATAAGAAAACTAGTGAAAGGTTGAATTCTACTAATGGTAGTCAAATGAAAATAAAATATAAGCTGCCTAAAGTTCATATTTGTCAAGATAATGTGTTTTAAAATATCTTTTGTTTTAATCCACAATCTTACAGATAAGATCATCTTGGGATTACCGTTTATATATTTATTATACCCCTTCACTACCAGTAATTAAGGATTAAGCAGCAAACACTTAGGCAATAAGATAACATTCAAATTTCTCATTCAACCCAAAGAAAGAGATTTAAAATTTATTCAAGATGAATCTATTTCTAAATCACTAAACTTACTCGACTGTAAAATCACGCAGTTATACTTCCTAAAAGAAGAGATTAAATATAAGCATGTTGAAAAACAACTTGAAGATAAAAAGATCCAAGAAAAGATTGAAGAATTAAAAAACTATTAAAATGAAAACCTTTGTTCAGACTCTCCTAATGCCTTTTGGCATCGGAAAAAACATGTTGTAAGGCTTCCTTATGCTAAGGCATTTAAAGAACATTTAATTTATACTAAGGCTAGACCTATACAGATGAATCATGAACAAATGGAGTTATGCAAGAAGGAAATTAATGATCTCCTTCATAAAGGACTATTTAGACATAGTAAATCTCCTTGGTCCTGTCCTGCATTTTATGTTAATAATGAAGCAGAAAAGGAAAGAGGTATTCCCCGCCTGGTCATTAATTATAAACCATTAAACAAAGTTTTAGAATGGATTAGTTATCCTTTACCCATTAAGGAAGATCTCCTTAATAGGTTAAGCAATGCCACAATTTTCAGTAAATTTGACCTAAAGTTTGGATTCTGGCAAGTTGCCATTCACCCAGATGACAGGTACAAGACAACATTCACTACCCCATTTGGCCATTACGAATGGAATGTTCAGCCATTTGGCTTGAAAAATGCCCCCAGTGAATTTCAGAATATTCTTAATGACATTCTGAATCATTTTAGTCATTTTATCATCGTTTACATTGATGATATTCTTGTTTTCTCTAGATCCGTCGAAGAACATTTTAAACACTTGAACTCGTTCTTCAAAACAATAAAAAATAATGGAAGTGTTGTCTCCTACTAAATGCAGTATTTTTCATACCAAAGTTAGTTTTCTTGGTCTCAATATTTATTAAGGTCTTACTCAGCCAATTGACAGAGCTATTCAATTTGTTGACAAATTTCCTGATAAAATTATCAATAAAACCCAACTTCAAAGATTTTTAGGATCGCTCAATTATATTGGTAAATTCTATGAAAATCTTCGAAAAATCTGCAAACCTCTCTTTCAGCGTTTGCAGGATAACCCTCCTCCTTGGACTGATGTTCATACTTCTGTAGTCCAACAAGTCAAAAATTATGTTAAGTCTTTGCCTTGCCTTGCCTTGGCATCTCTAATGATTTGGCTTTCAAAATAGTTGAAACTGATGCTTCAAAAATTGGATTCAGAGGCATCCTCAAACAAAAGTTAACTCCTACTTCATTTGAACAAATTTTTTGCTTTCATCCTGGTGCATGGAATAGTACACAGTTAAAGTATAGTACTATATATAAAAAAGGAAATTCTTTCTTTAGTACTATGTGTTAATAAATTCAAAGTGACATATTAAACCAAAAGTTTTTAGTTAAAATAGATTGAAAATCTTTAAAATATATCTTAGAAAAGGATGTTGAAAACGTCGCTGCTAAGCAAACTTTTGCTAGATGGCAAGCTCTTCTAAGTATTTTTGATTTTAAAATTGAATATATTAAAGGAAGTAACAATTAAGTTCTAGATTTTCTTACTCGAGAATTCATCAATTCAGGTGCCCCATATTCAAAATGAGTGTGCGGGGTAGTTCCAGTTCTCGTGGATCAGGCCGCCCTTCAGGCCCTAGTAATCAACCCAAAGGAACATTGGTCCCACATCAAGTTAACTTAGTCTCCTCAGTTAATGTAGTTAATAGATATCATCTACTTGGAACTGTTCCCAAACCCTGTAACACATTTTTAGCCATTAGCCCAAACCAGTTGACCCATTTTGTGACCCACAAGCCACAAATCCTATTCAGCCATCTTCCCAATACATGCCTAATTATGAATTTAACCTGTTTCATATCGAACCTCATATGAAACCAAAAGATGATACCATTAAACTTGCTTCCTAATATTTCCCTAATGGATGGCACTTTCTTCCCCTTGCTCCTTATAAATCCCTTGCGTATTATAAGGATATTCTTTTACAAACCGAGTCAGTCCTCATTAAACCTATCTATGCTAGGGATGATGAATCCAAAGTCCTTTATCACTCTTTGTATATTAAACAAATTATCCAGATAACAGAATGGAGAAATCATCCCTCTGATCTTCGTCCACTTTCTAATCAAAATAATTTATTTTGTTATTTCGATTACATAGAAGCTTGGAACAATATCTTCCTTTATCAGAACCAATCTTTTAGTCATTCATGGTTTATCCAATTTGACCATAAATTTAAAAGTAAAATTCCATTTTGGTTCCTTTTTTGGTGGTCGAGGTTTGGTTCTTCATTCGACCTTTTTCCTCAGCCATTAAAAGCTCAAGTTAGTCATTTTTGCAATCGTAGTCATTATAATTCAAAGTTTGAAGGTATCCCAATATTGCTGTAATTTGTTAGTAAATACAAAATTCCTTGAATCCTCAAATGGCAATATAACCTTCTTACGCCAATTGTAGAGTCAGTTTTTCAGTCTCCTTCTTCTAGTCAAAATTCTACTTCTACCACTGTTAGTCAAGTCACTATGGTTTCTCTCACTTTATTGATTAAATGGTGGGATAAGTTTGATATTAATAGGATAATTGGTCAAGTTCAGAAGGAGTTTCCTTTTACCCTAGTTAAATCTCTTCCTTCTAAAGGTAAGGCAAAAGAGTCAAAATCCAGCCCAACAAACTCTATTGATATTTCTAATATCAAGAATTGTTCGAGCTCAGAATTAAATCTCTTAGCCCAAGCCATTCAAGAGAGTCACCAATTTACATGAAGAAATTGAAGCTTCAGAATGTTCTTCTTCTTCTTCTAGAAAAACAGTTTCCAGTAAAGATGATGATGATGATGATGACCCATATAGTTCCATCAACTTGCAAGACACTCAGGACCCTTTTGCCTGACAGCCCAGTCAGTAAAAGCCAGCATGAACTCCTACTTTCTCACCGAAAGTAGCCTCAGTCACATGCATGTTCCTACTTTTCTTCCGAAAGCATCGCCTTAGTCAAAAGATTCGACCGCTTTGTCAAAAGTAGCCGAAAGCATGGTTGCATAGTAAAAAGTCAGCACTGTTCATTACTATTCATCAACAGTTAAAGTTTTCTGTAATAATTCACTTTTGTAATAGTTATCTGAAATAGTTCATTCCTTATTCTATAAAAGGAATTCGAACTCATTTAGTTAGGCAGACTTAGAAAGACTCAGAGTTCTCTCTGACTAATCTTTAGCCTCACTTCTCTCTATTTCTGTTCTCACTTCATCTATGTTCTAAGTAAACTGTAAGTCACTTTTAATTTCTGTTTTGTTTGTAAATATTTCTTTTATCAGTAAAAATTACTTGTTTAGTAATTTCTATTTTCTATTTATATGCGCCACTCTCTCTATTTATATATATATATGGTTCCCTTCTCCAACGAACAAAAAAAAAACTAAACACGAACATACTATATATATATATATAATGGATACTAATTTTCTAATCCCATGTGAATGGCGAGGATGTGGAATAAGTGTTATAGAATTTCATAATAGTTAATGTGAAATTTAATTGGCTTATTATAAAAAAGTACAATTCCCACATAGGAAATGAGTTTTATATTATATCTATAACAAAGTTGAATTGTAATTTACGTATAGATTAGGATGAAATTATTTTTAATTTTTTCATATATCATATATTTAAATACATCAATAGTTATAATCGACGTAAATTTATATTTTATGCTCATATGTAGCAACACTCTTTTCCCATAATAGCTTTAAACTTGATACTTTCCCTTTTCAGTTCTCTCTTTATTTTAAATCCATTTCCTTTAATTTTTATCTAAAGCTCCATTTTCTCTTTTGTGACAGGGCAATATGATTTTATTTACTAAAATGTTGATGTGACACTCCCAAATTTGAGTATACATCACCCAATTTGAGTCGTCAAAATACAAACAACACAGATAAATTCTCCTATTTATACTTATTATAATGTCGTGTATAGTATGACAACACACACACACACACACACACACACTATGTCCTCAGCATAATTATTGTCACATTATTTTACAACTTGGTGAGGACTACTATAGTTACTAACTTGGACCATTATTTCATTCCCTTGAACCATAAGTTTTGGCTTGTCCGTGTTAGCCTTTGGTGTCACCATTATAGATGGATTTGATTTTATTGACAGACAAAATTGAGCTACATGACATTCTTTCCCATAACTGTAACAAACCTTGGATGACTGAGTACAATTTGGGATGATATGTCTCTCATGTTCACACTTGTAACATTTGACTAGTACTCTTTTCCCTCCGTTTAAAATCAGTGTTGGTGTCAATGTCGGTGTCTTTCCATGATCATTATTGACTCTTCTTTTCTTAAAGTTATTTCCATTAAGCTCGCTTCTATTATCTACGTCAGAATTACCACTGAAGTGGTTTTTATTTTTGGAATAGTGATTGCCACCTCGATAGTTCTTGTTGTTTTGATGATTGATGTTATTGTTATGATTATTATTGTGAGTTCTCTCCCTTTGACAGTCATTGTCTGCTGGTTGATATGTCTCTTTTTCTCTCTCCAGTAACTAGGCAAAATCCACTATATTTGAATTCAAATGAAGTTTAAGAGAAATAAGGTGTTAACGAATTTCAGGTTTTAAATCTCGTAAAAACATTCGAGTTATGTTCTCTTCATTGTCCATCAAGTGGGGTGAAAATCGGGATAGTTTAGCAAATTTGGCCTCGTACTGCGAGATAGTTATATTGTTCTACTCTAATTTGATGAATTTTACCTCCTTTGTGTGGCGAATACTTTTTGAAAAATACTTCTCACTTAACAATTCCTGGAAGTCTGCCCAAAATATCTCGAGTGTCGAGTGATAAGAATGTTTCACTGATTCCCACTAATGATCTGCCTCTTCTCGTAACATTAAGGTGGCAAAGGGAATCTTTTGTTCATCACCGCATCATAGTACATCAAATATTTTCGTCATTCACTTGATCCATACCTCTGCCTTGAGTGAGTCTGGTTTTCTGAAAAACTCAGGTGGCCTCAGCTCCTTAAACTGTGTAGCAGTGAACAACTGCGAGTTACCATCATTTTCACCTGTATTATAAACAGGAGTTTGACTTGGCTTGTTATGCATAAATTAAAGAAAGTCCCTTAAAATTCCATCATACATCATGTGGTCAGTAGCGTTATTTTCTAGAGTTACTGGAGGATTATTGCCCTCTTGATTCATAGCTTCTTGGTTAATGGTTCGTAGGGTCTCAATTGCCTCCTGCATTCCATTGTTCATCTCTTGGTTTTCAGATGTCATTCTGAAATGCGGCCACAAAACAAATGTTAGTTAAAGAAACTGACATGTCACTTCTTGTCCCTACATCCAATCCGATTAATTAGAAAATGAATTTAATTTAGGAAGGACACTCTAGTGAAGGATTCTATTCGTCTCTCCCCTTATAGTTCTAACCCCAGATCTCCACTAAAGATTATATCTCTAAGCTCTGATACCAACTGTGAAGCCCCCAAATTTGGGTCTACACCACCCAATTTGAATTGCTAAAATACAAACAACATACATAAATTCTCATATTTATAGTTATTAAAATTTCGTGTACACACACACACACAAAAACTAATTTCTTAGTAGAATTATTATCACATTATTTTATAACTTAGTGAAGACTACTATAACTAACACGGACTGTGACGCCCCCAAAATAGGTATACATCACCCATTTTGAGTCGCCAAATACATGGTACATAACTCAAATGCAAACTTAATTTATACAATTATTAAGTGTCGTGCAGAATACGACTAAACATAAGCTGTGAGTTTTAATACAAATATTATCTCCTAGACAATACCCAAACTCAAATTCAATCTCATTATATTTATTATCACACTATTTTACAGAATAATGAGGACTACTAAAGCAACCATCTGGACCGTCACTCTATTTCCCGACTAGTCCCAGCTATATTCTCAATTCTTGAAGAAAACAGCGAAAGAAAAGGATGAGCACAACTAGCCCAGTAAGAAATATTATGACTAAGATAATGCAGGAATAAATTATCGTTAGCCTTCAACAGTGTTAAACTAATAATAACAAGTTTAACTGCAGCCGAACAAGCAATCCATTAGAAGAGTCAAGTAGAGCATGATATCTAATATCTTCTATGATTTAAAAAGTTTATCAACAATGTTATCCCTGTAATACCCATTAACAGTTATTTATTATACCCAAGACAAAGTGGAATTTCATCACCTGTCTTCCCCTGAACCACCAAAGATTTTAGTTAAATTCACAATTCATGTTTATAATAATGTGAATCAACAGTTTCTCCTTGCCACAAAGGCTTAATAGAATGTTTACTCAATATCCTTACCCCAAAGGTTAAAGATATTCAAATGTAATAACAATGATCATACCAATCAGTTGCCTATCTTTGCACTACGGGCCAAAGATATTCAACTATAAAACCAATGGTAATGATCATACCAATCAATTGCTTGTCAGTGCACTACGGCCAAATACATTTAATTGTTAACTAATGGTCATGATCCTGCCAATCACATCACCGAATTATCCATGCACTACGGCCAAGAATATTCGTTAGTATCACCAGTGGTCATGGTCATGTTATACACCTGTCCATCTTTGAACTACGGGCCAATGAGGACTTTTACCACATTATTTATAACATTACAAGTCATGATTATACCGAATGATCCCTGGTCATAATCATACCAATCAATAGTCCATCTATGCACGTAAGTCAAATATGACTTTTATCACAATATAAGCATGAGGATGATGACAATAATATAAGCATTAATCAAACGAAATCAAGGATACATATTAAAGACTTTAAATTTTCCCAGAGTTCAAGAATATCTAAATTGTCAACATGATACTGCTTTGTGGAGTAAAATTCAAGAATAATATGCATGTATCAAAAATTAATTTGGATAGAAAAGAATTAATTTTTTGTCGTGAAGAGTACCCCGTGAATAGTACTTCGTGAATAGTACCCCGTAGATAGTACTTCGTGAATAATATTTCGTGAATACTATCCCGTGAATAGTATCATGTGAATAGTACTTCATGAATAGTATCCATGAATAGTACTTTATAAATAGTACACATGAATAGTACTTCGTGAATAGTGCCGTACGTATGAATAATACCCATGAATAGTACTCCGGCATGAAAAGCTTAAAACTTATCAAGAATGTTTAAAAAAATATCCTTGTGAAACGATACTAGATGAAGCGCAAATTTCAAGGATATTCTACTAATTTTACGGAGTATAGAAGCAATACTTCAACAAAATGAGTGTAGAATTAGAGATACGAAACAAAATAATATTACTTACATACTATAGAGTATAGAAGGAAATATTATTTCATACGAATATTGAACAAAAATAATATCCCTTATGAATAAGAAATAAATAACATCCCTTACTACTGTTGAACGAAAATAATATTCCAACGAATATTGAACGAAGATAATATTCCTTACGAATATTGAACGAAAATAATATTCATATGAATACGAAAAATAATCTCTTCTGAATATGAAATAAATAATATCCCTTACCTTAGAAGAAGACTGGATACTGCAATAGTGAAGTAGCAGAATACTCTTCTTCTTCCTCTCTATAGCTTCTCTCTTTATAATTGCTCTTATGAGTCTTAGTGAATTGGTGAGAATGAAAGAAGAATGAGCTTCTACTTATAGGAAAATATAGTTTCGATAATTGAACGTTTTGGGGCTCGAATTATTACAGTATAATACCTTCATCTTTTCCTTCATTTTTAATTTAGTCCTACAAGTATTATCAAACTTGCACCACCTCCCCTAATAGTACATGCATGTGAATCAATAATTCCATACATGTGAACAAACAGTTACCGTATAGTACATTCATCTTTACCTCTATTTTTAATTTAGTCCTGCAAGTATTATCAATCTTGCACCACCTCCCTTAATAGTACATGCATGTGAATCAATAGTACATACATGTGAACAAATAGTTATAAGCATGTGAACTAATAGCAATTAATTATTCATTTATCCGATTAATTACCCGATTGGTCAATATAACCCTCAGAAATCAATTATTATCGAAACAAATATCGATTTTCACTAACACTAATAATCCCAACACAATGGAAAAATCAATTTCATCTTTAATCAACACGAACTTATTCATCATTAATATTATAACTCACAATATTTAACAACCAGATCATTTCCAGAAAAGAGGGGGCTTTTCGATAAGAATTTTTTCCTATTGGCGCGCAATTAGGTGACCAAACCTCTCCTCGACAGAACTTTCTAGACATTGTCAATATTGCAAATAATAATATGAATAACTTTGTTATTTCAATTATTGATTTAATAATATAAAATATTATACAGATGATACTGTGACAATAATTGAGTCAATAATATGAGATACTATGTAGTAATTACTGTAGCAATAATTGAGTATAACTGAGTGACTTCTCACGTAAGTATCAATAATCAATACAGTGTGCTACTATGCAACCACGCGTATTACTGTACTTTTACCAGCGATTATTTTATGACAACTTGCTTACTTCGAAAAAATTTTACATATCACCCTTAACTTTAACCTTTTATCAATTTAACCATTTACTAAACAGAATAATAATTATAATAAAATTGAATACTTTTATTTCATAAAATTCAGGGTCTTACACGGACCATCATTTCATTTCCCTATTCTCCCCGCTAGCCCCAACTAAACTCTCATTTCCTGAAAGAAATTATGAAACGAAAGGGTAAGCTCAAATAACTCAGTAAAAAATATCATGTCAAAGATAATGAAGAACAAGTTATCCTTAACCTTCAAAAATAGAGATTTTTAGACAATGATAGACAATGTATGTTTTCAATAAATAACTACAACAGAATGAGAAATAAATTAGAAGAGTCAAATAGATCATAATGTTTATTATCTTCTCCAATAAAAAAGATTCACCATCAAAATTTCGTCAACTGTAACACTAATGGTCATGATCATGACAATCATCAGTTTCTCTTTGTACCCAGGTCAAAGAGAACTTTCACCATATGCCATTGCCACATAGGCTAAAGACACTCAACAATCATATTGTGTTTGCACTTAGGCCAAAGACATTCGCAATAACTTAAGTCCTGATGATTAGTACAAATAACAATGATACAATTGATGAACATAAATAAAAGAATAATAAGATAAATAATAAACATTATGTGAGACCCCGAATTTTATGAAATGAAAGTATTCAATTTTCTTATAATTATTTTATTTAGTAAATGATTAAATTGATAAAAGATTAAAGTTAAGGGTGATATGTGAAAATTTTTTAAAGTAAACAAGTTATCATAAAATAATTGGTGATAAAAATATAGTAATACGCGTGGTTGCATAGTAGCACACGGTATTAATTATTGATGCTTGCGTGAGAAGTTACTCAGTTTTATTCAATTATTTTCATAATATTTTATATCACTAAATTAATAATTGAGACGACAAAGTAATTCGTATTATTATTTGCAATATTGACAATGTCTAGAAGTTCTGTCAAGGAGAGGTTTGGTCACCTAATTGCGCGCCAATAAGGAAAAATCCTTATCGGAAAGCCCCCTCTTTCCTGGGAACGACCTAGTTGTTAAATATTGTGAGTTATAATATTAATAATGAATAAGTTCGTGTTGATTAAAGATGAAATTGATATTTCTATTGTGTTGGGATTATTAATGTTAGTGAAAATCGACATCTATTCCTATAATAATTGATGTCTGGAGGTTATATTGACCAATCGGGAAATTAACCGGATAAATGAGCAATTAATTGCTATTAATTTATATGCTTATAACTATGTATTCACATGTGTGTACTATTGATTCACATGATTTACTATTAGGGGAGTTGGTGCAAGATTGATAATACTTGCATGACTAAATTAAAAATGGAGGTATAAATGAAGGTACTATACTATAATTAATCTTTTTACATGTTTAGAACTATTAAGTCAAATGATTTACTATTGATTTGCATTATTTACTATTAGGGGAGGTGGTGCAAGTTTGATAATACTTGCAGGACTAAATTAAAAATGAAAAAAATGAGGAAGGTATTATAATGTAATATTTCGAGCCCCAAAACGTGCAATTATTAAAACTATATTTTTCTATAAATAGAAAAATTCACTAAAGGTATAGAGCAATTATTATAGAGAGAAATTATAGAGAGAAAGAAGAAGAGAAATCTGCTACCTCACTATTCCAGTATCCAATTTTCTTCTAAGGTAAGGGTATTATTTCTTTCATATTCATGAAGAGAGTTTCTGTTATTCTATTTTTATTATTATGTTGGAATAACCTGTTTATGCGAAGTACCGCATACATGGTAAAATTCTTCTGTTATTCCATTCTTTATTATTATGTTGGAATAACCTGTCTATGCGAAGTATCGCATACATGGTGAAATTCTTCTGTTATTCCATTCTTTATTATTCTATTGGAATATCCTATCTGTACAGATTACGCATGACCTAGTTTCATTCTTTATTATTCTGTTGGAATATCTTGTATGTGCGGATTACGCATGACCTGGTTCCATTCTTTATTATTCTGTTAGAATAACCTGTCTGTGCGGTCTATCGCATGCCTGGTGAATTCTTTTTTTATTCCATTCTTTATTATTCTGTTGGAAATGATCTGTCTACGTGGATTACCGTATGGCGGATGAAAATCCATTTACAGTTTCGTATATTATATTATACTCGTATGAGATATCATTTCTTTTGTACTCGTCATGAAATATCATTTTATTTGGTATTTTATTTACGAGTTACTATTCACGGGTTACTATTCACCCTATTACTATTCACTCTAGTATTATTCACTCGGGTATTCGGGACACTTTTCGTGTCAGAGTACAATTTACGAGTTACTATTTACGGGTTACTATTCACCCAAATATTATTCACTCGGGTATTTGGGGTACTTTTCATGCTGGGGTACTATTCACGAGGTACTATTCTCGACGTACTATTCATGGGGTATTATTTACCTAAAAAATATATTTCTTTTCTATCCAAATTATTTTTGGTACATGAATATTATTCTTGAATTTTACTCCACAAAGTAGTATTTTGTTGATAATTTGGACGTTATTGATTTTTAGATAAATTAAATTATAAATCATTAAAATTTATCGTTGAACTTGTTTTATTGAATTATTATGTCATTGTCATCATCCTCATGCTTATATTGTGATGAAAGTCATCTTTGACTTACGTGCATAGATAGACTTGGTATGATTATGACCATAAATTATTCGGTATAATCATGACCGTAATATGACGAATGATGTGGTGAAAGTCCTCATTGGCCTGTAGTTCATTGATGGACAGTTGTTGGTATGATTATGACCAGGGATTATTCGGTATAATCATGGCCATTGATGATTACATGAATATCCTTAGCCGTGATGCAGGGATGATTCGATTTTATTTATTAAGCTGAGTCTCAGTGATAAAGTTGATGAAAAACTTTTTAAATCATACAAGATAGTAAATTTTATGCTCTACTTGACTCTTCTAATGGATTTCTTATTCCGCTGCAGTTGTTGATCTAAAACTTGTTGTCTATTATATTCTATCAGTTGTTATACTGTTGAAGGCTAAAGATAATTTATTCTGCATTATCTTAGTCATAATATTTCTTACTGGGCTAGTTGAGCTCACCCTTTCTTTCACTGTTCTCTTCAGGAAATGAGAATATAGCTGGGACGAGTCGGGGAACGAATTAACAGTCCAGATGGTGTAGTCCTCACTATTCTATATAATAGTGTGACAATAAATGTAATGAGGACTCCATTGAGTGTGGATATTGTCTAGATGATAATATTCTTATTAAAACTCTTAGATTATGTTTTGTCGTATTTTACACGACTGTTGTATAATTAAGTTATATTTGAATTTTGTACCATGTATTTGGCGACTCAAGATGGGTGATGTACCTATTTTTGTGGCGTCACACGTTAGATATTTGCAATTTATTTTTTTTAGAGTCCAATAATGACCAAATTATCAACACGATATGTGACGCCCCCAGAATAGGTATACAACACTCATTCCGAGTCGCCAAATACATGGTATAGAAAGCAAACTACAACTTCAATAATACAATTGTCGTGCAAAATACGACAACACATACTGTGAGTTTAAATACAAATATTGTCTTCTAGACAATATCCACACTCAAATAAATCCTCATTACAATTATTCAAACACTATTTTACAGAAATAGTGAGGACTGCTAATACATCTTTCTAGAACCATTACTCCATACCCCGACTAGATCCTGCTATGTTCTCACCTCCTGAGAAGAAAAATGGAACAAAAAGGAAAAGGGTGAGCTCAACTAGCCCAGTAAAGAATATTATGACCAAGATAATATACAACAAATTATCGTTAGTCTTCAACAGGAAAAATCTGATAAAATATAATCGACAACAAGTTTTAGATCAACAACTGCAGCGGAAACAGCAAACCATTAGAAGAGTCAAGTAGAAAAAGAATTCTACTATCTTCTAAGATTTAAAAGTCCATCATCAATATTTTATCCCTGTAACATCAATTAATAATCATCTTTAACCAAATATTCATCTTTGCACTACAGGCCAAAGATATTCATTTGTATCATCAGTCGGTCATGTTCATCTCAACACCTGTTCATCTTTGCACTACAGGCCAAAGATATTCATCAAGTAATTATACATCTTTGCACTACAGGCCAAAGATATTCAGTAATATCATCATTTAGGACTGAGGATGATGAAAAATATCTTAAAGAGAACGAATCCAATGAGACAGAAGGACAAATAGTAGGGATTCGTATAACAGTTTATCCAAGATCAATAATACTTCATAATAATCAATTGTGAAGCAGAATTCAAAAATAAAGATCAAAACATGGATACAATCAAAGATAGTAACCATAATAGACATCTTGGACAAAAAGGAAAAATTTTATTTTTCGGTGAATAGTGTCGTATTCGTGAATAGTACCGTATACGTGAATAGTAACCCCGACACAAAAAGTTCCAAATTTGATAAAAACTCATATCAATATTTCAGCATAATGATATTGAAGAAAATAATATCATTTAAGAAGAAAATAATATCCCTTACCTCAAAATATCAGTACTTCTGGTCGGAATACCGGTATAAGGCTGAAAGAAACTTGCTCTGATGAATAGAAACTCTCAAAGTATCTAAATACTCACAAAATACACTCAATAATCTAGAGAGAGAAAGAGAGAAAACTTGTTTCTGGTGTGATTTTCAATTCTAACTTAGCCCTCTATTTATAGGAAAATTTTGGTAGGTTTGACCTGCAACCTGATGGCTTTACCTGCTACTATTCCCACCCACCACATTTGAAATATAATTCAGCACATTTCTTCACCAACCACAAGTGGGGCCCACCAATTCTAGAATTTTCCACCAAAATGATAAACTCCAAAAATTCAACAATTTCTGAACCAGTCATCTTGTAAAATTCGTAATAAATCATACGTTCATTTTTAACGGTTCAAAATTTGTGGACATATACTCAACTTATATATGTATAACATATCCAAAAATTACCACGATCCAACGGTCGGATTAAAAATTATAACCCCCGCAAACTATCTCAAAAACCCTGATTTTTAATACCTCTATTCCGACAAAAATACTGACAAAAACCTCAACATTAACTCCTTCATTTTTAACCACAAAAATATATCCCTCATTTATATCCACATAAATATTTCCTTATCATATGAATCAATAATTAATTATTCACAAATAATATTACAGAATCACATTTATGACAACCAGGCCGTTCCCAGGAAAGAGGGGGCTTTCCAATAAGGATTTCTCCTTACTGGCGCGCAATTAGATGACCAAACCTCTCCTTAGACAGAACTTTCTAGACATTGCCAATAATGTTATCTAATAATATTATTCAAATAATATGAATTATTGATCTGATAAATGAAAATACTGTGCAGCAACAATTATTGAAACAACAATAATATAAAATATCAACGCAGCAATTATTGAATCAATAAAATAAAATATTGAATAATAACTACTGTAACAATTATTGAGTAGTGCCTTCTTACGTAAGAATCAATAATTGGTGCAATACCGTGTGCTACTGTATTTTAACCACCGGGTATTCCAACAGTATTAACGGTAACAACTACGCCGTTATTTATAAACAACTTATACTTGTCGTTTTCTTCATCCAATCGCTTTCCGTTATGGGGCCCACACAAGGCTGCGTCGTCGTACGAATATTCCCCGACAGCAAGAATATTCCACGACCAACCGAATATTCACCGACCAAAAATAAATATTTTATAACCACTTGCTTATTTTGCAAAATTTGCACATTTCACCCATAACCAAAGTATTATATCAAATTAACCCCTTATTATTCACAATAATATTTAGAGAAAATTTGATTTTATTCATTAATAAGTTGGGGTCTTACAACCTCCCCTCCTTATGAAATTTCGTCCTCGAAATTGACGTACGTACCTGATGTTTCAAAAAGGTGAGGATACCTCGCTTTCATTTCTGATTCCAACTCCCAGGTCATTTCTTCAATAGCATGGTTTCTCCACAAAACCTTAACTTGTGGTATAACCTTCGTGCGTAGGACATGCTCTTTCCTATCCAAGATCTTAACAGGTACCTCCTCGTACGTTAAATCTTCAGCTATCTCGTCTGGTTCTAACTCAATAATGTGGTTCGGGTCTTTAACATATTTACGAAGCATAGATATGTGAAAAACATTATGAACACGAGACATGCTTGGAGGTAATGCGAGTCTATATGCCACATTTCCTATTCGCTCAAGAATCTCAAATGGACCAACAAATCTTGGATTGAGCTTTCCTCTCTTCCCAAATCTTGTAACTCCCTTCCATGGTGCAACACGTAACAATACATGATCCCCAATATTAAATTCCACGTCCTTCCGATGAAGATCCGCATAACTCTTTTGTCGATCCTGTGCCGTTTGTATACGTTGTCGAATCGTTTGGATCTTCTCTGTAGTAATGCGTACCAATTCTGGTCCCAACAATGTTGCTTCACCCACCTCGTCCCAGCATACTGGAGAACGACATTTTCTTCCATACAACGCCTCAAATGGAGCCATACCTATGCTCGCCTGATAACTGTTGTTGTAGGAGAATTCCACCAATGGTAGGTACTTATCCCAACTCCCTTTGAGATCTAAGACACAAAGTCTTAATAGATCTTCAAGAGTTTGAATAGTCCTCTCTGATTGTCCGTCCGTTTGAGGATGGTATGCTGAACTGAATCGTAAATCCGTGCCCATAGCTTTCTGCAAGCTAACCCAAAATCGTGAAGTGAATCTTGGGTCACGATCCGAAACTATGGATACTGGCATGCCATGCAATCTCACAATCTCGTTCACGTACATACTAGCAAGACGTTCAAGGGAATAAGTCTCACGTATCGGCAAGAAATGAGCGGACTTGGTTAATCTATCAACAATAACCCAAATCGCATCTATGCCTTGAGAAACCTTGGGAAGACCTGTAACAAAATCCATAGTAATGTGTTCCCACTTCCATTTCGGAATCTCAAGTGGTTGCAATGGACCCTTTGGTACTTGATGCTCCGCTTTTACACGTTGACAAGTTAAACATCTCGAGATAAACTCCGCGATCTCTCTTTTCATATTGCTCCACCAAAATGTATGTCGAAGATCGTGATACATTTTGGTACTCCCAGGATGGATTGCAAACGGTGTGTTGTGTGCCTCCATCATTATTCTATGCTTCAAGTCAAAATCGTTAGGAACACAAAGTCTGGAGTTGACTCGAAGTATTCCTTCTTCATCGATTCTTGCTTCTGGAATAGCACCTTCTTGCACTTTCTTCTTCATACGCATCAGCTCTATATCCGTAGCTTGAGCAGCTTTAACTTTATCGATTAAAGTCGGTTCTACTCGTATATTTGATATCATCATGTGGGTACTTGGAGCCTTCATCTCTATCTCCATCCTTTGCAAGTCATACAAAATGGGCCTTTGTGTTAAAAACATTGCACTCGTACCCGCATATGATCTTCTACTCAATGCGTCAGCTACTACGTTTGCTTTTCCAGGATGGTATTGGATGGTATGATCGTAATCTTTCAACAGCTCAAGCCAACGTCGTTGCCGCATGTTGAGTTCCTTTTGGGTGAAGAAATATTTGAGGCTTTTATGATCTGTATAGATCTCCACTTTCTCCCCATACAGGTAGTGTCTCCAGATCTTCAACGCAAAAACGACTGCTGCCAACTCCAAATCATGAGTAGGATAATTCCTCTCATATTCTTTGAGTTGTCGTGAGGCATAGGCTATGACTTTCCCATGTTGCATGAGAACACATCCTAACCCTTTGCCTGAAGCATCGCTGTAGATAACAAATCCATCCGAACCAGATGGTATTGTCAAAACAGGTGCCGAAATGAGTCTCCTCTTGAGTTCTTGGAAACTCTTCTCGCATTCCTCACTCCATACGAATTTTGTATCTTTCCGAGTCAGCTGAGTTAACGGAGTAGCGATTCGAGAAAATCCTTCCACAAATCTCCGATAATAACCAGCTAAGCCCAGAAAGCTACGTACTTCGGTTACCGACTTCGGTTGCTCCCAACTTTGTATGGCTTCAATCTTCGCCGGGTCGACAGATACTCCATGTTTTGACACCACGTGCCCAAGGAATGCTACTTCCTCAAGCCAGAACTCGCATTTCTTCAGTTTGGCATATAGCTTGTTTTCACGAAGCCTTTGCAGTACCAGCTTCAAATGGCGCTCATGATCTTCACGGCTTTTGGAATAGATGAGGATGTCATCAATAAAGACAACAACGAACTGATCCAAATATTCTTTGAATACACGGTTCATCATATCCATGAAGGCAGCAGGAGCATTAGTCAATCCAAAAGACATTACTAAGAATTCATAATGCCCGTACCGAGTTCTGAAGGCAGTCTTTGGAATATCCTCAGTTTTAATCTTCAGCTGATGATATCCAGAACGAAGATCGATCTTTGAAAAGAATTGTGCTCCTTGCAACTGGTCAAACAGGTCATCAATGCGAGGTAGCGGATACCTATTCTTGATGGTGACATGGTTCAATTCTCGATAGTCAATACAAAGTCGCATACTCCCGTCTTTCTTCTTTACGAATAAAACAGGAGCACCCCAAGGAGACGTACTAGGACGAATAAAACCGATGTCCAACAACTCCTGTAGTTGGACTTTTAACTCCTGAAGTTCAATAGGAGCCATTCGATATGGGGTTTTAGAAATGGGCTTTGTACCGGGTTCAAGGTCAATAAAGAATTCAATTTCTCGTTCCGGGGGTAGACCGGGAAGTTCTTCAGGAAATACATCGGAAAATTCTCTAACAATAGAAATATTATTCAAATCTGACTTGTCTTTGTTCAAATCCATAACATGGGCTAAGAAAGCTTGACATCCGTTTTTCAATAAACGAATAGCTTTGTGGCTTGATATGACAGTGACTGATTTTAGTGGTTTAGTAGTTTGAATTCGTATGACAGGTTGGTTAGGAATATGAAAACTAACAACCTTACGAAAACAATCAATTTTAGCATGATGAGTGGTTAACCAATCAATTCCTAAAATCACATCAAAAGCAAGTATCTTTAAAGAGATAAGATCAACAGGTAATGTGATAGTGCCAACTTGGATCATGCAAGATTTATAAACTGTAGATGTAACGAAGGTTTCACCCAACGGAGTTTCAACAGATAAGTTAAAGTCCAATTTCTCCGGAGTCAAGTTTAAACGTTGAGCACAAGCAGGAGAGATAAAAGAATGGGTAGAACCGGTATCTAGTAAAGTATAAACTTCGCAAGAATTCAAGATTAGCTTACCCGTGATCACCTCGTTCGGGTTTCTCGCGTTTTGGCCAGTAACGACAAACGCCCTTCCAGGAACCGCTGATTTCGACTTATCCGGGATAACTTTTGGAGTCACCATCCCCGCTGAACTTGGTTTTGCTACAGAACACTCTCGAGCTATATGACCTTCCTTTCCACAGTTATAACATATCTTGGATTGTTGTGGGCAGTTTGGGCTGATATGTCCCTCTTTCCCACATTTGTAACATACGACCTGTGGTCGTTCTCCTCCCCTAGAAACAGTTGATGTTTGTGCTGATGTCTTCACGTTATCATTGTTGTACCTTCTCTTCTTGAAATCTCCTCCCGACTCACTCCTTCTATTATCACGACCACGATTACCACCAGAGTGGTTACCGCTTTTGTCCGAATGTTTTCCTCCCTGCTGGTTTTCATTGCTTCGATGACTGCCGCCACCGGTATGACCCTGGTTGTGGTCCCTCGGTTGCACATACTCATTATCTCGCTCTAATAATTGAGCCCTGTTTACAACATCTGAATATAAAGAAAATTTATGAGAGATAAGATATTGTCGAATCTCGGGTTTTAGACCTCTCAGAAACATCCTTGTCATTCGTTCCTCATTTTCGACCAAATGAGGTGCAAACCTGGATAACTCTGCAAACTTCGCCTCGTACTGGGACACCGTCATGTTGTTTTGTTCCAGTCTAATAAACTCAACCTCCTTCATATGACGAATACTTTCAGGAAAGTACTTGTCATTGAACAGTTTTTGAAATGTTTCCCAGGACATGTTGAGTGCGTCAGGCTGGGTACGCTTCACAGACTCCCACCAGTAGTCTGCCTCACCGCGGAACATAAATGTGGCGAATGGAACCTTCTGTTCCTCCGTGCATCCCAAGACATCAAATATCTTGGTAATTTGCTTGACCCACGTTTCCGCCATGATCGGATCCGGCTTTCCCTTAAATTCTGGTGGTCCCAATTCTTTGAACTGCTTAGCTGTGACAAACCGCGCGTTGTTATCATTTCCACCCGTATTCTGCACACGAGTCTCCCTCGTCTGATTTTGCATGAACTGCAAAAAGCTCCTAAACATTCCATCATTCATCGTTTGCTCGGTAACGTTGTTTACAGGAGGAATATTGCCTTCCTGTTGCACGTTCCCCTGGGTAGTGATCAAAGGTGTCTCCACGGTCTGATTTACTCCATTATTAACGTTCTCAGCTGCCATTCTTAAATACTGCCATAAAACAAGGGTTAATAGTCATGTCATATATTATCCCTATACTCTGACCGACCAAATAAACACCAAATAAACTTAGTCAGGTCATACTAGCGAAGGAATTCCCCGTCTCTCCCCTCCTAGTTCTTGTCTCACATCTCAGCCAGGGATCATATCCCTAAGCTCTGATACCAACTGTGACGCCCCCAGAATAGGTATACAACACCCATTCTGAGTCGCCAAATACATGGTACAGAAAGCAAACTACAACTTCAATAATACAATTGTCGTGCAAAATACGACAACACATACTGTGAGTTTAAATACAAATATTGTCTTCTAGACAATATCCACACTCAAATAAATCCTCATTACAATTATTCAAACACTATTTTACAGAAATAGTGAGGACTGCTAATACATCTTTCTAGAACCATCACTCCATACCCCGACTAGATCCTGCTATGTTCTCACCTCCTGAGAAGAAAAATGGAACAAAAAGGAAAAGGGTGAGCTCAACTAGCCCAGTAAAGAATATTATGACTAAGATAATATACAACAAATTATCGTTAGTCTTCAACAGGAAAAAATCTGATAAAATATAATCGACAACAAGTTTTAGATCAACAACTGCAGCGGAAACAGCAAACCATTAGAAGAGTCAAGTAGAGAAAGAATTCTACTATCTTCTAAGATTTAAAAGTCCATCATCAATATTTTATCCCTGTAACATCAATTAATAATCATCTTTAACCAAATATTCATCTTTGCACTACAGGCCAAAGATATTCATTTGTATCATCAGTCGGTCATGTTCATCTCAACACCTGTTCATCTTTGCACTACAGGCCAAAGATATTCATCAAGTAATTATACATCTTTGCACTACAGGCCAAAGATATTCAGTAATATCATCATTTAGGACTGAGGATGATGAAAAATATCTTAAAGAGAACGAATCCAATGAGACAGAAGGACAAATAGTAGGGATTCGTATAACAGTTTATCCAAGATCAATAATACTTCATAATAATCAATTGTGAAGCAGAATTCAAAAATAAAGATCAAAACATGGATACAATCAAAGATAGTAACCATAATAGACATCTTGGACAAAAAGGAAAAATTTTATTTTTCGGTGAATAGTGCCGTATTCGTGAATAGTACCGTATACGTGAATAGTAACCCCGACACAAAAAGTTCCAAATTTGATAAAAACTCATATCAATATTTCAGCATAATGATATTGAAGAAAATAATATCATTTAAGAAGAAAATAATATCCCTTACCTCAAAATATCAGTACTTCTGGTCGGAATACCGGTATAAGGCTGAAAGAAACTTGCTCTGATGAATAGAAACTCTCAAAGTATCTAAATACTCACAAAATACACTCAATAATCTAGAGAGAGAAAGAGAGAAAACTTGTTTCTGGTGTGATTTTCAATTCTAACTTAGCCCTCTATTTATAGGAAAATTTTGGTAGGTTTGACCTGCAACCTGATGGCTTTACCTGCTACTATTCCCACCCACCACATTTGAAATATAATTCAGCACATTTCTTCACCAACCACAAGTGGGGCCCACCAATTCTAGAATTTTCCACCAAAATGATAAACTCCGAAAATTCAACAATTTCTGAACCAGTCATCTTGTAAAATTCGTAATAAATCATACGTTCATTTTTAACGGTTCAAAATTTGTGGACATATACTCAACTTATATATGTATAACATATCCAAAAATTACCACGATCCAACGGTCGGATTAAAAATTATAACCCCCGCAAACTATCTCAAAAACCCTGATTTTTAATACCTCTATTCCGACAAAAATACTGACAAAAACCTCAACATTAACTCCTTCATTTTTAACCACAAAAATATATCCCTCATTTATATCCACATAAATATTTCCTTATCATATGAATCAATAATTAATTATTCACAAATAATATTACAGAATCACATTTATGACAACCAGGCCGTTCCCAGGAAAGAGGGGGCTTTCCAATAAGGATTTTTCCTTACTGGCGCGCAATTAGATGACCAAACCTCTCCTTAGACAGAACTTTCTAGACATTGCCAATAATGTTATCTAATAATATTATTCAAATAATATGAATTATTGATCTGATAAATGAAAATACTGTGCAGCAACAATTATTGAAACAACAATAATATAAAATATCAACGCAGCAATTATTGAATCAATAAAATAAAATATTGAATAATAACTACTGTAACAATTATTGAGTAGTGCCTTCTTACGTAAGAATCAATAATTGGTGCAATACCGTGTGCTACTGTATTTTAACCACCGGGTATTCCAACAGTATTAACGGTAACAACTACGTCGTTATTTATAAACAGCTTATACTTGTCGTTTTCTTCATCCAATCGCTTTCCGTTATGGGGCCCACACAAGGCTGCGTCGTCGTACGAATATTCCCCGACAGCAAGAATATTCCACGACCAACCGAATATTCACCGACCAAAAATAAATATTTTATAACCACTTGCTTATTTTGCAAAATTTGCACATTTCACCCATAACCAAAGTATTATATCAAATTAACCCCTTATTATTCACAATAATATTTAGAGAAAATTTGATTTTATTCATTAATAAGTTGGGGTCTTACACGATATCCAAAAATTCGATTCGAGTTCAAGAATAATATATAAGTTTCACAATTCAAATATAATGGTTAAAATTCAACAGGAAGATTCAGGTCAAAAGATATTAGATGAATCACCAATTATTAAGGAAATTCTAATCATTTCAGAAATTTTCACTGTTTAATGATAAGACTATAAAAACGAATAATAATTTCTTAACATAAATTTTGGAGAATATAAGAAAATTATATCTCTTACCTTAACACGTGATTGTATACTGCTTTTTATCTAGTTGATCAACCAATATGTATATTTATAATTTAATTAGTAACTACAACATATTAGTTTCGTGGTGTACACTAACACTTATATTATGAAATCATCAAAGGTGACTTGATAGTATAAATTTGTGTAGTGTACAAATTAGAGTACAATAAACTTCAAAATAGTTTTTGAAGAAATCAAGTAATATTTCAAAACAATATTTCAGAGGAGTTTTTCAAAATAAATCTTCTAAGGAAATAGGCTTTTAAAGGAAGAGTTGTAAATATTGTGTGATGTGTGTGCAGGTGCTTGTGCAACTTTTATAGAAAAAATACCTGAACAGTTCTTGCACTCATACTGATATTCACCAATACTTAAGATAGCTTTAACACACTAAGACAGACATTTTCACTAAACATTTTTTTAGAGAGTGGAAGTAAGGATAAACAACAAAGTTATGAAATCCATTATACTAAGTCCTCCTAGTTATAGCCAAAATTTAACCAACATCTACTACACATCACTTAACCACACTTTTCACATTTCAAGATTATCTTTAATCTATACCATTCGTCACTTATCCACACGTTTTACATTTCAAGATTATCTTTAATCTACCACATATTAGTTATACACACGTTTCACATTTCAAGATTGTCTTTAATTTATACCATTCATCACTTATATACACTTTTCACATTTCAATATCATCTTTAATCTACCACATATTAGTTATCAACGCGTTTCACATTTCAAGATTATATTTTTCTTTACTATTCATAATAATAATAATAATAATAATAATAATAATAATAATAATAATAATAATAATAAATTATTATTATTATTATTATTATTATTATTATTATTATTATTATTATTATTATTATTATTATTATTATTATTATTATTATTATTATTATTATTATCATCATCATCATCATATAGATTAAAGATAATCTTGAAATGTGAAAAGTGTGGTTAAGTAAATTGTGGTGGATGTTTGTTAAGTTATGACTATAAGTAAGGGGGGCTTAGCATAATGAGTTTCATAACTTTCTTGTTTATCCTTCATTCCACTCTCTAAAAATTGTTTAGTGTATACATCTCTTTTAGTGTGTTAAGGTTACCTCAAGTATTGGTGAATATCAGTAAGGGTGTAAGAATTGTTCAGGTGAGTTTTTCTATAAAAGTTGCACAAGCACCCACACACACATCACACAATGTTTACAATTTTTCGTTTAGAAGACTTTTCCCTTAGAAGATTTATTTTGAAAAGTTTACTCTGAAATACTGTTTTGAAATATTACTTTATTTCTTCAAAAAACTATTTTGAAGTTTATTCTACTCTATTTTGTACACAACAGAAATGTATACTATAAGTCACATTTGACGATTTTCATAATATATTGAAACTTATATGTGGTAGTTACTAATTAAATTATAAATATACATATAGGTTGATTAACTACACAGAAATCTAATCACGTCCTAAAGTAAGTGATATCATTTTATTTTATACTCTTAAATTTATGGTAAGAAGTTGTTATTCGTTTCTACAAGCTTATCATTAAACAGTGAAAATTCCTGAAATGATTGGAATTTCCTTAATAGTTGGTGTTTCATCTAATATCTTTTAACCTGAATCTTCTTATTGAATTTTAACAATTATATTTGAATTGGGAAACTTATATATTATTCTTGAATTCGAATCGAAATTCTGGATATCATGTTGATAGTTTGGATAATACTGGACTCTGAACAAATTAAATTGCAAATCTCTAATGTTATTATTTATCTTATTTTTCTTTTTATTAATGTTCATCATTTATATCATTGTTATTTGTACTAATCATCAAGATTTAAGTTGTTGTGAATGTCTTTGGCATGTGTGCAAAGTAAATATGATTGTTGAGTGTCTTTAGCATGTGTGGTAAGGACACGTGGTGAAAGTTGTCTTTGGTCTGGGTGCAAAGAGGAACCGTTGATTGGCATGATCATGAAAGTTGGTGTTACAGTAGATGAAATCTTTATAGTGAATTTTATATTATTGGGGAAGATAGTTGACATTATGATCTATTTGAATATTCTAATGGATTGTTCATTATGCTACAATTGTTTATTGAAAACTTATGTTGTCTATCATTTTTAAAATCTCTGATTTTGAAGGCTAAGGATAATTGTTATTCGTTACCTTAGTCATGATATTTTTTACTAGACTATTTGAGTTCACCCTTTTATTTTATAAGTCCTTTAAGAAAATGAGACTGTAACTTGGGTTAGCGGGAAGAACAGGAGAATGTAATGATGGTCCAAGTTAGTAGCCTTAGTAATTGTCACCAAATTGTAAAATAGTGTGACAACAATTATACTGAGAACTTAGTGTGTGTGTGTGTGTGTGTGTGTGTGTGTGTGTGTGTGTTGTCGTATTATACATGACATTGTAATGAGTATAAATAGGAGAATTTAATTATGTATGTTGTTTAAATTTTGACAACTCAAACTGAGTGATGTACACCCGAATTTAGGGGGTGTCACAATTACTCCCTCCATTTACTTTACTTTATTTTTTGGGGTTTGGAAATTATACTTCTTAAATTTATTCTATATATTAGTATTTTTTTAATCATATCATTTATTTTTATTATAAAAAAAGCATTCAAATGGGATTGGAGCACTACAAGTGGTTATTTTGGTAAACTAGGGTTCAGAGTTTTGTGGATTATGAGGTGTATTAGTTACGTTTAATAGAATAAATTATAGAATCTTGTCATACATTTTGAAAGTTATTAATCGAATTATGATTACAACATGTGTATATATAGGATAGGTAGCAATTAAAAAGAATTCTACTTTAATTTATTTTATCTTATCGTATGCACTTCCACGTTGGTCGCAATCTAACTTCGTCAAATATTTATCAACATGTATATCATTTTTCTAAATTATATGCAGATGACTCGTAAAATAAAATAGTTTACACACTCCAATAATAATATATTATGGGCAAATTAAAATCATAAAATAACCACTGTAGTTGGCAAGTTTTACTGATTACACTATTAAACTTTTAATTTTTTAAATTACCCCACTAAACTAATTATTATTTTGAAATTGGGTCATTCCGTTAAAAAAAAATAAACGGACGTTAATTTTTTATTGACAAAACTAATGAATTATCCACTGTAGTTGACACTTTTTACTGATTATATCATTGAACATTTAATTTTTTAAATTATCTCATTAAACTAATTAATATTTTGAAATTGGGTCTTTTTGTTAAAAAAAAATAATTAAGCAGACATTAATTTTTTATCTATGTGGCTCTAGAAAAAAAATTCAAAAATAAAAAATATTACTTATGTGGCAAAAAATAATTAAAAACTTGAAAGTGAAAGCAAAAAAATCAAAATATTTTAGGTATTCTAATCTCAGATGTTTATCAATAGAAAAAACTTCTTCGCGAATGAAAAGCAATACATCAGCAGTAGAAATTAAAACGCGGTAATTGGTAACAACAATATTTTGCATCTACCTTTGAATTATCTCTGCATCTATCCGTAAAAACTCAAGCTCTTATCAAATCATAAATGCAATCCCAACAAAATCAATTTAATCAAATATTACTACCACATGCATACACACACACACATAAATATATAGAAAGAGATTGGGGAAGAAGTGAACCTTGTGAAGGAGATCAAGAGTGAATGAAAGGAGTTTGGAGACATAAGGCTGCTGATAGTCGGAGGTGGGAGGAAGGAAACCTACTGCAACACCGTTATTTCATCTGTTGTTGTTGTTGGGGATTCAGACTCCATTGTTATATCTAATGCTGAACTTTGAAGCTCAATTTAATGTTTTGGATATTTAGATTTAGGAATTTTCATAGATTTTAGATAGAGAAAATATGCAGATCTATTTGATTTTGAAGAAGAGGAGAAGAGAGAGATGAGGGGAAGGAAGAGAGAGATGAGGGGAAGGAAGAGAGAGAATAAATTAAATTTTTTTTTTTCTTTTTCACGCCCACGTAGGATAAAATCTGAAACGATTTAACACTCATGAGGTCTGTAACAGAATGATCCAATTTCAAAATATTAATTAGTTTAATGAGGTAATTTGAAAAATTAAAAGTTCAATGTTGTAATCAGTAAAACGTGCCAACTACAGTGGATAATTCATTAGTTTTGTCGATAAAAAATTATAATTTTTTTAACGGAATGACCCAATTTCAAAATAATAATTAGTTTAGCGGGGTAATTTGAAAAATTAAAAGTTTAATGGTGTAATCAATAAAGCATGCTAATTACAGTGAGTATTTTATTAGTTTTGCAATATATTATGTAGAGAATTCAGGAGAAAATTAAAGAATTTGAAATTCAATATGGTTAGTTATTCTTTAATTTTCTTTTAAATTTCCTACATAACATATTATTATCATAAAGTGTAAAACTCTAATTTTATAGAACATCGATACATAATTTATTCTCTACATTTAATTACGAAAGTTCAATTGCTATTGCTTAGAACATGATGATTACACATCATTATGAATTTATGGAGTTAGTAATTTGAGTAAGGCAATAAATGACATTGCCTCCCTTTTCTTTTATTGTTTTCTAATTTTTATCTAATGTCCAACACAATAAATATAAAGACTTTGTCATAGTTTAATAGTAGTCAATCGTACTTGAAAATTTATTTATGTTGAATTGATTGATTGAATTCGGTATGGTCCATGTTTGAAATTTGTTTAGCTAATACTAATTCGTTCACCTATCAAGTTCGTAGTATATCACTCGTATTTATTATTCCCTCTCCGTTAAATAAAATATATTTTTCATACATATTAATAATAATAAAAATAAAAATAATTTTTTTTAAAATTTATCTTCAATAACTTCACAAAATTACACTTTTAATCATCATTTTGTGGACAAAAAAATTATACTTTTAATCATTCTTTTGAAAACCGAGAAAAAAATTTCTAGCATTATTTAACGGCATCAAAAAAGTAAAATAAAATAAATGTCTTGCAAAAAATTGTATTTACGATTGAGAACAAATGTGAGCTAAGAGGTCTTCAATTAGGGTTTGAATTCTTCTTAATTAAACCATGAGTTTTAAATTATGGCTAAAATTCATCTCAACCAAGTATTTTGTGAAATTAAAATTACAAATAGTTGTTAGGGTTTAAATTAGTGTTACAAATAGAGCGGATACTTTGATTGCCATCTTAAAAACATGATGACACACTTGTTAACACTATAATAACCTTAATTTATGCAACAAAATAATACATTACCATTTTTTTGTCAAATTCAATTTGTAAGACCCCAACTTTTATAAATAAAGATGAATTTTCTATAAATATCATTTTTGAATATTATGAAGTTAATTTGATATAATGTTATAGTTGTGGGTAATATTTATAAATTTTGCAAAGTACGCAAGTTGTTATATAATATTCGATTGGTCGGGGAATATTCGTTTTAACAGGGAATATTCGTACAACGGCACAATCATTGGTGGACCCCACAACGGAATTATTGTCGGATTGAGAAAACGACAAAAATATTTTATTAAAAATAACGGCAGAAGTTTTACCATTGATACTGTTGAACTACTCGGTAGTAAAAGTACAGTAATACGTGTGGTTGCATAGTAGCACACGGTATTGATTATTAATGCTTATGTGAGAAGTCACTCAGTTTGATTCAATTATTGTCTGTTAATAATATGAATTATTTAGCGATAATGACGTTTTGTTTTATTCGTATTATTAACGTAATAAAACAGAAACATATTTTTATATAAAACAGAATACTTTATTAAAGTTATTCTATAAATAGAATATATTATATTTTATTTAAAAGATTTTTCTTTAAATATGGACCGTCAGATTAAAGTAATCAATCTGGACCGTTCATGGATTAGTTACTATGCATTCTATTTTTCTATAAATAGCAGCTCATTCCTTCATTATTTCTTACGAATTCACTGAACTCTAGAAAGAGAAACTATAGAGAGAGAGAAGAAGAGTATTATGCTACTTAACTACTTCCTTATTTCAGCTCTTCTTTAAAACGGTAAGGGGTGTTATTCTTTCTTATTCATGAAGAGAACCTTTGTTATTCCATTTCTTATTATTCTGTTAGAATAACCTGTATACGCGGTATACCCTATACTTGGTGATATTTTTTTATTATTCTGTTGGAACATCCTGTCCATGTATTTTACATCGGACATGGTTCCGTCTTTATTATTATTCTGTTGGAACATCCTGTCCGTGTGTTTTACACCGGACTTGGTTTCGTCTTTATTATTATTCTGTTGGAACATCCTGTCTATGTGTTTTACACCGGACCTGGTTCCGTCTTTATTATTATTCTGTTGGAATATCCTGTCTGTGCGTTTTACGCCAGACCTGGTTCCATTATTTATTATTCTGTGGGAATAACCTGTCTGTGCAGTCTATCGCATGCATGGTGATTTCTTTTGTTATTCCATTCTTTATTATACGCAGTTGGTTAAGTTTTGACTTCTATACTCCATGAAATTTGTGGAATATCCTTGATAATTGCGTTTCATCCAGTATCTTTTCATGAAAATATTCTTCTAAGCATTCTTGATATTTACTCCACAAAGCAGAATCATGTTGACAATTTGGACGTTGTTAATTCTTGGATAAATTAATTCTTGAACTTGTTTTATTGAATTCTTATATCATTGTCATCATCCTCATGCTTATAAAATGTTAAAAGTCATCTGTGGCCTGTAGTGCATAGATGGACTTAGTATGATTATGACTAGGGATTATTCGGTATAATCATGACCGTAATATTACAAATGATGTGGTAAAAGTCCTCAATGACCCGTAGTGCGTTGATGGACAGTTGTTGGCATGATCATGACCATTAATGAATACACGAATATCCTTGGCCGTAGTGCAGGGGGTGATTCGATGATGTGAATTATTTTATTAAGCTGAGTCCCAGCGATCACAGTGTTGAAAAACCTTTTAAATCATAAAAGATAGTAGAATTTATTTTCTACTTGACTCTTTTAATGGATTGCTTGTTCCGCTGCAGTTAAACCTGATGTCAATTATATTTTATCAGTTTAACATTGTTGAAGGCTAATGATAATTTATTCTGCATTATCTTAGTCATAATGTTTCTTACTGGGCTAGTTGAGCTCACCCTTTCTTTTACTGTTCTCTTCAGGAAATGAGAACGTAGCTGGGGCAAGTCGGAGAACGGAGTGATGGTCCGAATGATAGTATTAGTTAGTAGTCCTCACTATTCTATGTAATAGTGTGTTAATAAATGTAATAAGGACTCCTTTTGAGTATGAATACTCTCTAGAAGATAATATTTGTATTCAAACTCACAGTTTATGTTTTGTCGTATTGTACACGACAGTTGTATTAGTAAGTTGTATTTGTATTCTGTACTATGTATCTGACGATCCAAGATGGGTGATGTATACCTAATTTTGGGGGCGTCACACAATTAACAAAAATTATTTTATTATCATTAGAAAAGGATGGAGGAATAATTTTGCATGATTAATTTATTTATGAGGGAGACTTGTGCTAAAAAATAAATTTAGGGAACACTCTTGCAAAAAATATGATAAATAGAAGGGTTAGATTTACATTTTAGTCCCAATTTTTTAAACCCTATAGAGTGGGGTCGCGTGTGACATTTTTGTAAATAAAAGGAAAGCAAGTGAAACCACTCTCTTTTAATATTATTTTATTTTTAAAAAAATCTCAAAAACGATGTAATTTTAATAAAGGTATAATATTTAATAATTTTTTTACAATACTGTTTTGTTATATGTACCCAAATCACACTCAAAACACTAATTTTTCAAAAACTTTCAATTCCAAAAATTATTATACATTTTTTATTAGTTATGTTTTTTTTATTAAAAAAAAGGCAGGGTGAGCTCTGGGTGAACTTAATAAGGGTGAGCTTAAGAAATGGACTGTATATATATATATATATATATATATATATATATATATATATATATTGTTATGTAGTTATTTAAGTTATTTCATTATAAATTCATAACATTTATAATATAATATGTTATTAGTAATAGAAATAGGGTTAAGTTCAGATGACCACTTGGGGTTTGGGCGGTTTCCCACTTAACCATCTGTAGTCAGTAAAGCTACATTTAGACTCCCCCTTTTTGAGTTGAAGTGAAAAGGCGTTTTCCGTCTTAACTCCGTTACTTTATTTGGC
Source organism: Panax notoginseng (assembly GCA_016801055.1). NCBI lineage: Eukaryota > Viridiplantae > Streptophyta > Magnoliopsida > Apiales > Araliaceae > Panax > Panax notoginseng. The sequence goes on along the minus strand of CM029023.1, from coordinate 14,947,624 downwards.
TAAAAATTTAATTACCCTCACTTTAAAACACCCGGCTGCAAAATCATTTAAACAAAAATAAAAATGATGTTCTTGAGCATCTCTCTCTCACTGTTAAGTTCATTTCTCTCTCTCTATTTTTCTAACAAACAAAAAACGAGAGCTCATCCGTAGCAGAGTAAACACCTTAATCTGACAATTCTTCTTGGACAATTGTTTGTAATCTTGATAAAATTCCTGTTAAAGGGTTTTCAATTTTATGCAGCATATAATATAAATTTTCAATTAGTTAGTGCAGATGAAAGAAGATACAGAGCGAAACAGAGGTTGGGAGAGAAAGAGGGGTTTTATAGGAAATGGCAAAGGATAAGAATATGAAGAAAAATGTGTCTTTTACCGAAACAATGTGCGGTGTGAGAGAGATGCAAAGCAAGATTGAGAAGGTATCAACCGTTGACGAAGGGAATTCTTATTACAGCCTCTCTAATGGAATCCTTCCTTATAAATTACTACCTTTTCTTCAAATATTCTTCAATTTGTCTAGAATATGCCTTCGCTGTTCATATTCGATCTCTGCAGATGAGAACAGAGAGGAGAGATAAGGAAGGAGACTCTGCAGATGAGAACATATTCCATCTCCACATCAATTACCATTGGTTCCCCCATTTCAAAACCCAAAAGCCACACTTGGGTAAAACCTGTTTTAATAACCAAAAGGTGAAAAACACAAGAACGAATTTGTATAATCTCAACAAGCAGACAATAAAATGAAAGCCAGACTATAATATTAGGGATACATCCGAACGACCTTCTTATTGAATTTATTGGATGATCATCATGATGCCTATAGTCAATTCCCTCCCCTGTATATTCACCAAACATCAATAATCTACATATTTTAGTGGTCCAAAAAATGGACGGAATATATATATATATAGCAATATGGTATGAAAAATATTTCAACACTATATAAGCAGAAAATTTCAAAATCCACAACTGAACAAACAATTATTTGCGATAAATGCCTGCCAAGCCAGGCCATAACAATGCTCAATATATAGAAAAAACCTTAACAAAGGTCGACTTTTATAGCCCTGAACACCTCTCCAAATATAATTCACTTATTAACTTGAGAAGATTATCTGTTAATCAACACAACAAATGACAAGTTTAGGGAATTGTGCGTTGGTAGAGGGGTAATGCTCCCAATGCTTCACGTTCTACTCTCTCCCTCTTTACCTGCACGAAAAGAGACTTTTTAGTCACCAACTAAGAGTTGGAAAACAACAGAAAAATATACTAGTATATATAAGAATCTAAAAATCTCCTAAAAAATTTACATTCCCATCAGGATCGCCGATGATCTCACGCAGATAAGCCATTGTCAGTGCAGATGAGAACAGAGAGGAGAGAGAAAGAGGGAGACTTTGTTACCATTGGTTCCCCCATTTCAGGCTTATTCAACTCATCCACATCAATTACCATTGGTTCTCCCATTTTAAAACCCTAATCGTGCCTGCAATTTCTCAAAAATCACAGAAAGTTCAAAAAATTCCGTTTGATTCAAATCAAGATTTTCAGATTACCCAATACAATCAACCCACAAACAACAAATACAACGAAAATTCTTAGATTTCCTCGAGAAAAATCAAAACCCTTGTAATTTTACCAGGAAAATTGATTTTCAGATTACCCAATACAATCAACTCCACCACCAGTATTTCGTCCACAATTGAAGACGAAGATGCTTTTTCAATGATATTCGGCTTTAGCTCTAACCCTAGCGCGTCAAAATCTCGGTCGATTTCATTTCCTTAAAGCGAGAATCGATGATAGGGTAGCCTTCAATCTCGTCTGCGATGGAGGTGAAATGGGTAGAATAAAATGATAAAAGCCAAGATGGGTATTTCGGACATTTAACAGTTTTTTTTTAACCTTTTCACACGCTTTTGGCTTCTGACATACGCGCACAGTTAAGTTGGACGGAAAATATGACGTTTTCACTTCAACTCAAAAAGTGGGGAGTCTAAATGTAGCTTTACTGACTACAGGTGGTTAAGTGAAAAACCGTCCAAACTCCAGGTGGTCATCTGAACTTAACCTATAGAAATATTATATACAGTGATTGATTTTGAATTAAAAATAGTTAGGACAAAATAATATAAAAAAATAGAATCTCCACTGTCCGCTTCTATACATATATGAATTGAATCTCCACTATCCATTTTCTTGCTATAGTCTCCTTCAGACTTTAAGAAAAGAAACAATTTGATTGATATCACATCTAACTACTTGAAAATTGTCTTACAAACAGGGGTAGTAAAGTCATTTACTCTCCCTCACACAAAGTACAATTCACCAGAATCTCTCCACAGTCATCCTTGTCCAAAAATAGCAACCAAACAAGTCATCTCCCTATTAAAATGAATAAAGGAATATCTATCTCCCACCCAAAGTTTCACATGTAGGGGCAGAAACGTCAAATCACAACCAAAGTGAAAAAGTACATAATTTTACACTACCCAATAAGTAGCAGCCAAGATTTATGTTTTCTTTTCTTCTGATTGGCTTGCCCTGACAGATGAGGAAAGAAAATAAAACTTTCTTTTTTCATTATTCCCCCCACTTTCTCTCTCCTCACCGACTCACTCAGTCCACCTCCACTCTTCCACCACCCCCCACCCCCTCCAATCCCCCATCCCCCATCTTCTATCTTTACTCTAAAAGAGAAAAAACAAATTTGTAGAGAGAAAAAAGTGGGGAGCGAGAAGTGTTACCTTTTTCCTAGTTGTTCTGTTCTTTCCTGTTTAAATGTGATATACTTATATATATACTGTTTATATGGAGTATTTAAAAAAAAATATGGATCTACTAATTACATAAAACAAAATCAACTATTATAGGTAAAATGCACCAACAATTACAACCTAGAACCATATAAGAAATTTATATTTTTACATGAAAAAATGATATTTTTATATAAGTCTTTTATATTAATGTGAGACCTATTCACTATTATGTTGGATGAATCACGTAGAAATATCAATTTTTCATGTTTAAATATCAGTTTCCAACTATATAATATAATACTCCCTCTGTTCTTAAAAGATTGTCGTTTAAAGTTAATGCATACAGATTAAGGAATATAATTAATACTCTCTCCATCCCTAAATAAGTGACGTTTTGGAAGAAAAAATTTGTTCTAAATTATCTGTTGTTTACAATTTTCTAAGAGAATAAATTATTTATTTTCCTATATCACCCTTACCTTCTCTCATTGTTCCAAGAAATTCTCACACTTAGTATTAATAATTTTTAACTTCCCATAAAGGGGTAGTGATAAAATTTCACACAGATTTTAATTATTAAATGATAGTATTAAATGACTTTCTTAATCCATGTACAAAAACTTTAAACGACATTTATTTAGGAATGGGCGGAGTACCTAACGAAAATACTATAGTACCCTTATTAATTATCTCAACAAATTATTCCCTTCCCAATATTTCTTATTCAATTCAACCAATTACTTCTTATTCAACTAATTACTACTTAGATTATAGCATTGAATTGAATAAGAATCATTGGGAAGGGAAGAAAGTTTTAAATAGGAGAAAATTTTAAATAAGGGTAAAGTAGGGAAAAAATAGCTAATATATATTGATAAACTTAAAACGATAATTTTTTTAGAATAAAAATTACTACTTAAAACGATAATATTTTAAGAACGGAGGGTGTATCTTGTAAGCGAATCGTAGGACGATAAGAGTTCTTATTTTTAATCTTATCAACTTGAATGATTTAGTATTAACATTGTGAGTGTTTATATATATATTGAGAAACACGTATATGTACACTTTTTATTGGTGACAACCAAGTTCAACTACTGTTATTTAATGAGGGTTGTGATGAACAGTGTAGTACGAATTGTTTCTTTGTTATTATTTATAGATTCTAATAGACTGAAGCTACTTTTAGTAGATTAGATGCAGATTATAAAAATGTGTATTTATATATGTATATGATTATACATACATATGTATAAATTTGATAAATTTGTGTGTGATCTATTTGAGTGAAGTAAACTTTCTATGTTGAATGCTTTGGGAATGATGAAACCCTAGTGAAGATTTGTGAACTTTGGTGATTTTAAGGGTTGTTTTGTTATTATTATTTCAGTTTTCTAATTCAGTAGAAAAGATTAATGGAGCAGCAGGAGCAGGAGGAGGTGAACTCGGGCTTGACTCGGTACCGTTCGGCACCGAGTTCATATTTTGCAGATTTGATGAATTTTACTGGATATGGAGGAGTAGGAGAGGATTGTGATCGGTTTCTCAGGGCTTCAAGTCCAGATTCCGATAGATTTTTTTCAAGATTTATGTCAAGTTGTGGTGCTGAAGAATCAAAATCCTCAAATTTTGGTGAAATTGGGCAAAATTTATTGGGAACTAAGCCAGTTCAATCCCAATTTATGCCCCCTATGAAGCATGAACCAGATGTAATTAATCCTCAGCAGCAGCAAGTGGTGTATCATAAGCCAGTTGTGCCTAAATTGGGTGTGGATAACTCTTATAATGTTGCCAGTTTGGTGAAGATGGAAGGCGGAAGTAATTCGAATCTCGTTCGTCATAGCAGTTCGCCTGCCGGATTATTTGCCCAAATCAATGTTGATACTGGTATTTAATTTTATTTTGATCTTGTTTTTTCTTAATTATATTACTTAATTGTTTATATCGCCTGAATTTAGTAGAATTCATTGTTTGATGTTATAACTAGAACTTTAGACTTGAAGTATTGTTGCCTTATAGAACTATTGAGATCAACATTTAAAACTATTTATTTTACACTTTCTGTTTTTTTTTTTCGTGTCTGTAGGACAGGGAATAGGGTTGCTCATGCTCATGCATTAGTTGAGCTTGCTCCGATTTTCGAATTTTCGGGTTCCTATTTTTTCCTTGGAAGACGCACATCCTAGTGTTCTTCCTTTGGTTGTTTCGGACAATTTGATGCAACAATATTCCTCAGTCTTCGGGTTGTTTTTTTCAAAAGAAAAGAAAAGAAAAGAAAAGGTTGCTCGTTGGTTTGAATTTGTTTCAATAATTACGATCTTACTTGTCTAAATATAGTTTGATATGGTGTTATACTTTTAGAAAATTAAGATTTTCAATATAAACATGAGACATGAGTAGATTATGGTTATGGATTTCATTTTCAGTCAATGCTAAAATAGAGTTTAAATATGTTCTCTGATCATTGATTATGGAAGAAGAGGGTAGTAGTCCACTTGTTTTACATTCAAGATTAGAATTTCGAAAGGGAACTAAAATGTTTTGGCGATTGGCAGCAGGCTATGGTGTAATGAGGAGAGGCATGGGGAATTCTGGCACTGGTAGTGTTGTTGCTAATGCAGAAGCATCATTTTCCTCCGCTAGTAGATTGAAAAATCAAATGGATTTCCCACCAGGGCCACCTTCTTCCTCGGGGATAATGCCTCGTGCCACTGAAATTGTGGGTAGCCCTGAAAGTGGAAGTTTTGGCGAAAGCCATAGAAATGATGGAAGTTATACGACTGGTGGTTTCCCTAGTACTTCTTGGGATGATTCAGCGCTCTTACCAGACAATTTCCTGAAAGGACTTGAAGAAAATGATGGAAAGGCATTTTCTAATTTCAACTCATTAGAAAATCAGGTGTGATTTTTCCTCCCTAATTATTGTTATCTGATCTGTATTAGCAAATTTAATCGTCTGATTATGATTTTTCATGTTGGCTAGAGTGGTGAAGGTGGAACTCGGACTCCCACAGTATTGGCTCATCACTTGAGTTTGCCAACAAGTTCTGCGGAGTTGTCTAATATGGAAAAGCTATTACAATGTCAGGACTCTGTGCCTTTAAGGATCAGAGCCAAGAGGGGTTGTGCAACTCATCCACGAAGCATTGCCGAAAGGGTAAATTTGATATCGAGTATCTCATTCCTCGAGTCAATTTGAGCATAATTCACACTGTTCTTCATTCAACATATTATGCAATGTTCTGGATTTTTACAACTAATTATGGTAACATGTGCCAATTATATTCAGGTTAGAAGAACCCGAATTAGTGAAAGAATGAGGAAGCTACAAGTGCTTGTCCCAAATATGGACAAGGTAGGATCACTTGCATTTTTTATGCTACGTTTGAATCGTTGGAATTAAGGTGAGAATGAAATGACGCACTCTTCTAGAATGAAAAAAGAATGTTTGGTTGTTCCATTAAATTGGAATGATCATTCTCATTCTTGCTAAATTTGTGAATTTTATTCGGAATGACTCATTCCGGTCAGGAATGGAATGAATCATTCTACCCTCCATTCCACTCTATTCTATATTCCACTCGTTCACTAATTTCATTCCTCCGATTCAAACCAAGTATTAGTAAATACAAGAAATAACTTTTGCAAACTAAGACATTTGCTTCTGTTACTACCATTGCAGCAAACAAATACAGCAGACATGTTGGATTTGGCTGTAGATTACATTAAAGGCCTTCAGAAACAAGTCGAGGTATACCCTAAATAATTTGAGCTCAAACCTAAGAAACCCTTCAAATAAATCCTTCATTCTAATTTTTTTCCCTGGAACTTTTCAGACCCTTTCGGATAATCGTGCAAAGTGTACGTGTTCGAATAATCAGCAGACACAACCCGACGAGGCTTAGGTATGACTTGCTTTTGTACAGATCAAATAATGAGGAAAAAATGGATCCATGTTGTAAATGGAACCTTATTGTAATTTAGCTGGTTATATCTATCAATAGAAAATATATTTAGCTTGTCTTATCATTTGATCAGACCAAAAAACTTGCACAGATTTCTTGTTGAAACAGAAAGATAAGGTCTTGTAATGGTGTTAGGAGCACAGCTCTATGGTATACTACTTGATTCTGCAGGAAAAAAAATGCCACTATTGACATCCTATGATCTTAGAACAAACTATAGCAAACACAGAAATTAACAAAGAAAATTAAAGATTAGAACATAAGATTTACTTGGAAAATTCAAATCGTGAAAAGCCACAGACAAGAGACAAAAGATATAACTATATCATCGTAAACAATACAATCCGTGAATCTCCCTCTAAAGGCAGTTAAAATTGGGAAAGAAAGAATACTGAAACTCTAGTTACTATAACATAAACATAGCCCGGCTAAAAATATAATGACCCAAATAACACAACAATTTCATATGATACGGCTTTGCGCTCGCACCTCTTAGAGATTAGTCTCGGGTCATCCACTACCATTACTAAACATAATGTGATGACAAACTATGACAAACACAATAAATCAACTGGGAAGCTGTTGTTTACACTCTAAAATTAAACTTCACTTTTGACTCTACGAAATTGCAATTAACTCAGTCCAGTAGCAAGTAAGAGTTGATCCCACAGAGAATGATATTGTTTTAAATCTATTCTAATGTTTCTAATTGAAATAAATAAACAATAGTAAAGAAGGGGGTTCTGAATTTGATTAACGAAGATAAATAGAATTATATTGATTAGAATAAACAATGTATTAAAAGCTTCAGTTCTACAGTTGGTGTGCTGTCGCAGGCAACCAAAAATAAAACCTTAATGCGAACAATATTTATGTTGTAGTGCAAGTAAGTGTCGATCCCACAAAGAGTGATTGGTCTAAATTTATTCTTTGAAAACAAAAATGGGGGTTTTGAGTGTTGTTGATCAAAGTAAACTAATAAATAACGCAAAATAATCTAACAAAATAAATTAGGAAAACGAGCTTTGGATTAATTCCACTTCCACCTTCAGAAACTTACACTGATCATTGACACAAGCATAAATAATTAGTACTTTAAATATTCATCGTTAGAATCAATTCACCATTTAGAATCATTCTATGTCTTTCCTTAATTTTAGTTAGATAGAAAAGAGTGATCTAAAGAACCCTAACTACTAAAAGTTTAATCTAGTAGATGTTTTAAGAATTAGAAAGCCCGATGAAGCTAAACAACACAAGTACAAGCGGTTGAATTTAATTTAGTTGAATATTTTTCCTAAGATATAATAATCTCGTGATCTGCAGTCAAGTATTAATCTTAGTTGCCTCGCAAATTAGTGTGACCAAACAATTATGGATTTGATGTTTAATTTAGCAGTAGATTTCAATGAATAATAAACTAGTTTGCAACCTAGCAATTAAACAATTCAATCATGGAATTTAAGCACAGAAGAATAATCAATACTTAAAATAATAATTGACAATTAAAATTAATTAGATCTCATAGTGTAATAATTCTGAGGCTTCCATCTCCTTAAACTAAGAATAGAAGTTTAGCCACACATGACCATGGAAAACACTAAAGAATAATAAAGAGAAGTTTGTATACATGTCCCTAAGCTCTCTTAGTAATCCTCTATTTATAGGCATAAGACATTAATTCCTTTCCATGTAGGTTTTTACCTTCTAGTGGCAATCAACTTCCTTCAAAGAAATCTTTTAGATAGATTTTTCTTTCCTTAATTGGATTTAACTTGCACACTAAGATTGCTCCACCTCATTTCTTCTCCTTGTAGGATTGTTCTTGTTTCTTTCCTTTCATGAATAGAAGCATTAAATATTGTTTGATCACCAAGATATTGACTTTATTGTAATAAAATATTAAATCCTATAAAATAAAATAAAATATATTAATTAAATAAACTAATATATTTAAAAAGGAATAACATTTAATTGCACCTTAAATAAAAATATAAGAATAATGAGTATATTTAGGCACAAAATAAATACAAAAGATTAAGCATTAAGGAATAAAAACATAACATATTTTATTCTCATCGAATTCCCCCATACTTATCCTTTACACGTCCTCGGGCAAAACAAAAAAAACTATAACACAAAAAATTCAACTAAACAAACTGACAAACTCGACAACCTGGAGCCACAAATTAATAAGGATAAATTAACTTTTGGTACTTATACTGGGACACGACTTACAATTTGGTACCCGAAGTGAAAAAAATTATAAAATGACGATTGTATTCGAAAAATGTTACACCCCGTTAAACATTAGGGACACGATTTACAATTTGGTACCCGAAGTGAAAAAATTTACAAACTGGTGATTGTATTAAAATTTTTTTGTAATCTGGTGCTTGTACTTTCTAATTTTTAAATAATCGTTAAAATTGATCCAACGGGAGATACAAACATACAGAGAGAGAAGCGAAGTCGACGCGAAGAAGATCCTCGATGTTTTGTTCCATCTTTTCTTGCCTCCCACATTCGCACCATTGCTCCACACTGGCACCGACTTGGGAACTCTGGTGTAATCCATTCATTTTTGTTGCATAAACTACAATCTTCTTCCCCGATTTCATTTACGATTCCACTCCAAGACGAACTCATCCTTTCAATTAAACACTGAAAACCCTTTAATAAATATATGGGAACCAGTAATCAATGGAGAATCGAGACAAGAAGAATGAGAGAAGAAGAAGGACAGAAGAAGAGAACCCTAATTTTTAAACAGAATAAAGATGAAACCCTACTGTTTTACGGAGTGTAACATTTTTCGAGTACAATCACCAGTTTGTACCAAATTGTAAGTCGTGTCCCTAATGTTTAACGGAGTGTAACATTTTTCGAGTACAATCACCAGTTTATAATTTTTTCACTTCGGGTACCAAATTGTAAGTCGTGTCCCAGTACAGATACCAAAAGTTGATTTATCTCCAAATTAATAGTAACTTTAACATTTACCTCAAAGATTCAAAACAATAGCTATTGAAAAACTTCAAAACAATGCATCCTCTAAAAATTCGGACTTATTTATCAATCCTAGTTTACTCTTAACCCCTCGTGTGTGTGTGAATCCGCATGTATCAAACCAATTAGAACTCAAAAACATTTATGAAATCAAAGCCTTATAGGAGAAAAAGAAAATCAAACAATTATTTCCACACCACTCTTAGTTAACACATGCAGACAACACCAGAGGATCAAGAGGCTTTTTCATTTTTCCTTTTTCATTACTAAGTGCATTTTATGCTCCATCTTACTAGTGAGTGCGTTTTACACTCCATCTCGCATGTCACGTGTTTATGAGTGAGTGCGTTTTACGCTACATCTCAACCCACCACATGAATCATTATTCTTTTCCTCTTTGTCTTGATTTTTTCCAAGCTTGCAAACATTGCCTAAATCATTTCCCCTTAAATAATACCTCATATTAACTTTAAGTTATGATCAAACAAATGATAGAGTTCCATAATTTTTCCCTTAAACATTCAATCAAATAAATTCATTCAAAGTTAAAACTAAGTCAATCAAATGGACATTTACTCAATAATGAAGGGTCTCAAATAAAGTAATAATCAACAAAGAAAACCAAATTCAGATTACCCAATCAATCTTTCAAGAAGTTATCAAAAAGAAATCAAAATTTTATCATTGGTCAAAAATTAAAATCCAAATTAACTTATTGCTTAAGTGACTTATCCTAAAAACTACCTCATTTTCGTAGGAACACACGCTTGCATTTAGCATGTATAACAGGCCTTTAAACCCCTATCCCAAGTGAACGGGTTTTGTCTCGTGAGGATTTGCATTTAATATACCTACAAAATTCAAATTTTAAAACAAAACAAGAATAAACTACAACAAATACCCTAAATCCTCCCCACCCCCCCACACTTAAAACTTACATTGTCCCCAATGTAAAGTAAAAAGCAAAAAAAATAAAGAGATACTCCGTATGGGTTGCCTCTCATGCATCGCCTTTGTTTATTGTCATTGGCTCGACAAAATTTTCTTATTTTAAAATACATCAAATGCACTTCGGGGTGATTGCAGTATGAGTTTCACCTTCTTCTTATTCGTCATCAAATAGCGAAGAGCATATGCGCATATAACAATCGTCTTCTCTAGGGGTGCTCAAAATTTTCGGTTTTTTCGGATTTCTACCGGTATCGGCGGTACCGGTTTTTTCGGTGCCTGTTTTTTTCGGTACCGATTTTTCGGTATTTTAACACTTTTCGGTACCGATAGCGATAATAATTTTTTAAATTCGATAAAAACTGAAATACCGAAAATACCAAAATTTAATAATTTAATAATTAATAGTTAATGTTTTATAATTTTATATATTAAATAATTTTTTTATATATTAATAATTTCTATATAATAGTAGTTTTATTATTTTTTTATATATATTAATAATGTTTTGTAGTTTTATTTTATATATTAATTATTATTAATAGTTAATGATTTTTTAGTTTTAAAAAAAAGTATTAATATATAAAAAAAATTATTTAATTATTATTAATAATTATGTATATTACCATGCGGTATAACCGAAAACCGAATCGAAAAAATTGGTACCGATTTTGTACCGAACCGGTACTAAAATCGGTAATTCGGTACCGATTTCAGTTCTTATTTTTTTGGTAATTTCGGATCGGTACCGGTTCGATTTTTTACCCATGAGCACTCCTAGTCTTCTCTGGATCTCCTGGATCGATTGGAAACTAGGCATAACCTAACTTCGGAGCATCACTCAAAGTTGCAGTAGTTCCTTGTAATTTAATATTCAAAGTCAATTTCGCACTTTTCTCATCAATATTCTTACTAAGTTGAATCTCCAAGTCATCATTTCCATCAATTTCCAAGACATCCTGTGCTAAAGTGTGACGCCCCCAAAATTAGGTATACATCACCCATCTTGGGTCGTCAGATACATAGTACAGAATACAAATACAACTTACTAATACAACTGTCGTGTACAATACGACAAAACATAAACTGTGAGTTTAAATACAAATATTATCTTCTAGAGAGTATTCATACTCAAAAGGAGTCCTCATTACATTTATTAACACACCATTACATAGAATAGTGAGGACTACTAACTAATACTATCATTCGGACCATCACTCCGTTCCCCGACTTGCCCCAGCTACGTTCTCATTTCCTGAAGAGAACAGTGAAAGAAAGGGTGAGCTCAACTAGCCCAGTAAGAAATATTATGACTAAGATAATGCAGAATAAATTATCATTAGCCTTCAACAATGTTAAACTGATAAAATATAATAGACATCAAGTTTAACTGCAGCGGAACAAGCAATCCATTAAAAGAGTCAAGTAGAAAATAAACTCTACTATCTTTTATGATTTAAAAGGTTTTTCAACACTGTGATCGCTGGGACTCAGCTTAATAAAATAATTCACATCATCGAATCACCCCTGCACTACGGCCAAGGATATTCGTGTATTCATTAATGGTCATGATCATGCCAACAACTGTCCATCAATGCACTACGGGCCAATGAGGACTTTTACCACATCATTTGTAACATTACGGTCATGATTATACCGAATAATCCCTGGTCATAATCATACCAAGTCCATCTATGCACTACAGGCCACAGATGACTTTCAACATTTTATAAACATGAGGATGATGACAATGATATAAGAATTCAATAAAACAAGTTCAAGAATTAATTTATCCAAGAATTAACAACGTCCAAATTGTCAACATGATACTGCTTTGTGGAGTAAAATTCAAGAATGCTTAGAAGAATATTTTCATGAAAAGATACTGGATGAAACGCAATTATCAAGGATATTCCACAAATTTCATGGAGTATAGAAGTCAAAACTTAACCAACTGAGTATAATAAAGAATGGAATAACAAAAGAAATCACCATACATACGATAGACCGCACAGACAGGTTATTCCAACATAATAATAAATAATGGAACCAGGTCCGGCTTAAAACGCACAGACAGGATATTCTAACAGAATAATAATAAAGACGGAACCAGGTCCGGTGTAAAACACACAGACAGGATGTTCCAACAGAATAATAATAAAGACGGAACCAGGTCCGGTGTAAAACACACAGACAGGATGTTCCAACAGAATAATAGAAGAATGCCACCAAGTATAGGGTAGACCGCATATACAGGTTATTCCAACAGAATAATAAGAAATGGAACAACAACAGTTCTCTTCATGAATAAGAAAGAATAACACCCCTTACCGTTTTAAAGAAGAGCTGAAATAAGGAAGTAGTTAAGTAGCAGAATACTCTTCTTCTCTCTCTCTATAGTTTCTCTCTATAGTTTCTCTCTCTAGAGTTCAGTGAATTCGTAAGAAATAATGAAGGAATGAGCTGCTATTTATAGAAAAATAGAATGCATAGTAACTAATCCATGAACGGTCCAGATTGATTACTTTAATCTGACGGTCCATATTTAAAGAAAAATCTTTTAAATAAAATATAATATATTCTATTTATAGAATAACTTTAATAAAGTATTCTGTTTTATATAAAAAGATGTTTCTGTTTTATTACGTTAATAATACGAATAAAACAAAACGTCATTATCGCTAAATAATTCATATTATTAACTGACAATAATTGAATCAAACTGAGTGACTTCTCACATAAGCATTAATAATCAATACCGTGTGCTACTATGCAACCACACGTATTACTGTACTTTTACTACCGAGTAGTTCAACAGTATCAATGGTAAAACTTCCGCCGTTATTTTTAATAAAATATTTTTGTCGTTTTCTCAATCCGACAATAATTCCGTTGTGGGGTCCACCAATGATTGTGCCGTTGTACGAATATTCCCTGTTAAAACGAATATTCCCCGACCAATCGAATATTATATAACAACTTGCGTACTTTGCAAAATTTATAAATATTACCCACAACTATAACATTATATCAAATTAACTCCATAATATTCAAAAATGATATTTATAGAAAATTCATCTTTATTTATAAAAGTTGGGGTCTTACAACCTCCCCTTCTTATGAAATTTCGCCCTCGAAATTAGGGTACGTACCTGGTATGTCGAAGAGGTAAGGATACCTTGATTTCATTTCAGATTCTAACTCCCAAGTCATTTCCTCAACATCGTGGTTTCTCCACAAAACTTTGACTTGAGGTATAACCTTGGAGCGTAGAATATGTTCCTTCTTATCCAAGATTTGAACAGGAACTTCTTCATACGTCAAATCCTCCGCTATTTCGTCCGGTTCTAACTCAATAATGTGGTTCGGGTCTTCCACATATTTGCGTAACATGGATATGTGAAAAACGTTATGAACACGAGACATACTTGGCGGTAAAGCGAGTCTATAAGCCACAGTTCCTACTCGATCGAGGATTAAAAATGGACCGATGAATCGAGGATTGAGCTTTCCTCTTTTTCCAAATCTCGTAACTCCTTTCCATGGAGCAACACGTAAGAACACATGATCTCCTACATCAAATTCCACGTCCTTTCGATGAAGATCAGCATAACTCTTTTGTCGATCTTGTGAGGTTTTTATACGTTGTCGGATCGTTTGAATCTTTTCTGTAGTCATACGTACCAACTCCGGTCCCAACAACGTTGCTTCACCCACCTCATCCCAGCATACTGGAGAACGACATTTTCTTCCATACAATGCTTCGAATGGAGCCATGCCAATACTTGCTTGATAACTGTTGTTGTAGGAAAACTCCACCAATGGTAAGAACTTGTCCCAACTTCCCTTGAAGTCAAGGACACAGAGTCTTAATAAATCTTCTAGAGTTTGAATAGTCCTCTCTGATTGTCCGTCCGTCTGAGGATGATATGCCGAACTAAATCGTAAATCCGTGCCCATAGCTTTTTGTAAACTAACCCAAAATCGTGAAGTGAATCTTGGGTCTCGATCAGAAACTATGGATACTGGCATACCATGCAGTCTTACAATCTCGTTTATGTACATACGAGCAAGACGTTCAAGTGTATAAGTTTCTCGTATCGGTAAGAAATGAGCAGACTTGGTCAATCTATCAACAATGACCCAAATCGCATCTATACCTTGAGAAACCTTAGGAAGACCGGTAACGAAATCCATGGTAATGTGCTCCCACTTCCATTCTGGAATTTCAAGTGGTTGCAATGGACCTTTTGGTACTTGATGCTCCGCTTTGACTCGTTGACAAGTTAGACACCTTGAGATAAACAACGCTATCTCTCTCTTCATATTGCTCCACCAAAATGTATGACGAAGATCATGATACATTTTGGTACTTCCAGGATGGATTGCAAACGGTGTGTTGTGCGCCTCCATCATGATTTCATACTTTAAATCAGGGTTGTTAGGAACACAAAGTCTGGAGTTGACTCGAAGTATTCCTTCTTCATCGATTCTTGCTTCCGGCATAGCACCTTCTTGCACTTTCTTCCTCATACGCATCAGCTCCAGGTCTGTAGCTTGAGCAGCTTTAACTTTATCGATTAAAGTTGGTTCTACTCGTATATTCGCCATCATCACATGGGTCCCTGGAGTCTTTAACTCTATCTCCATCCTTTGCAAGTCACACAAAATGGGCCTTTGTGTTGACAATATTGCACTCGTACTTGCATATGATCTTCTACTCAATGCGTCAGCTACCACGTTCGCTTTTCCAGGATGGTATTGAATGGTATGATCATAATCTTTCAACAGTTCAAGCCAACGTCGTTGTCGCATGTTGAGTTCCTTTTGAGTGAAGAAATATTTGAGGCTTTTATGATCCGTAAAGATCTCCACCTTCTCCCCATACAAGTAATGCCTCCAAATTTTAAGTGCAAAGACAACAGCTGCCAACTCTAGATCATGAGTAGGATAATTCCTCTCATATTCCTTGAGTTGTCTTGATGCATAGGCTATGACTTTTCCATGTTGCATGAGAACGCATCCCAACCCTTTGCTCGAAGCATCACTGTAGATGACAAATCCCTCCGAGCCAGATGGTATTGTTAGAACAGGTGCTGAAATGAGTCTCCTCTTGAGTTCTTGAAAACTCTGCTCACATTCTTCGCTCCAACCGAACTTTGTATCTTTCCGAGTCAGCTGAGTTAATGGAGTAGCGATTCGAGAAAATCCTTCCACGAATCTCCGATAATAACCAGCTAAACCAAGAAAGCTACGTACTTCGGTCACTGATTTAGGTTGCTCCCAGCTTTGAATAGCTTCAATCTTTGCCGGGTCAACCGATATTCCACGACTTGATACTACGTGCCCAAGGAATGCTACCTCCTCCAGCCAGAACTCGCATTTCTTCAACTTGGCATAAAGCTTGTATTCACGAAGCTTTTGGAGTACCAGCCTCAAGTGTTGCTCATGATCTTCACGGCTTTTGGAATAAATAAGGATGTCATCAATAAAGACGACCACAAAGTGATCCAAATATTCCTTGAATACCCGGTTCATCATATCCATGAAGGCAGCAGGAGCATTAGTCAATCCAAAGGACATGACTAGGAATTCATAATGCCCGTACCGAGTTCTGAAAGCCGTCTTTGGAATATCCTCAGTTCTAACCTTCAGCTGATGATATCCAGAACGAAGATCGATCTTTGAAAAGAATTGTGCTCCTTGCAACTGGTCAAACAGGTCATCAATACGTGGCAATGGGTACCTATTTTTGATGGTGACATGATTCAACTCCCGATAATCAATACAAAGTCGCATACTTCCATCTTTCTTCTTCACGAATAGCACAGGAGCACCCCAAGGAGAAGTACTAGGACGAATAAAGCCAATGTCTAACAATTCCTGCAGTTGGATCTTTAACTCCTGAAGTTCAATAGGAGCCATTCGATATGGGGCTTTGGAAATGGGTTTTGTACCGGGTTCAAGGTCGATACAAAATTCAATTTCACGCTCTGGGGGTAGGCCAGGAAGTTCTTCAGGGAATACGTCAGGGAATTTATTAACAATAGAAATATCATTCAAAACTGACGTATTTTTGTTTAGATCCGTGACATGAGCTAAGAAAGCTTGACATCCGTTTTTCAATAAACGAATAGCTTTATGGCTTGAGATGACAGCGATTGATTTTAATGGTTTGGTTGCTTGAATTCGCATAATAGGTCGATTAGGAATATGAAAGCTAACAACCTTACGAAAACAATCAATTTTTGCATGATGAGTAGTTAACCAATCAATCCCTAGAATCACGTCAAATGCAAGTATTTTTAATGAAATCAGATCGACAGGTAATGTGTGGGTACCAACTTGAACCAAACAAGACTTATAAACCGTGGATGTAATGAAGGTTTCTCCCAATGGAGTTTCAACAGATAAGTCAAAGTCTAATTTCTCCGGAGTCAAATTTAATCGATGAGCGCAAGTAGGAGAAATAAAAGAATGGGTAGAACCGGTATCAAATAAAGTATAGACTTCGTTAGAGTTTATGATAAGCTTACCCGTGATGACCTCATTCGGGTTCCTTGCTTTCTGGGAGGTCACAACAAACGCTCTCCCTTGCACTACCGGTTTTGACTTTTCTGGGACGGCCTTTGGTGTCTCCATCTTGGCTGAACTTGTTTTTGGTAAACGACAAAATCGAGCTAAATGACCTTCTCTTCCACAATTATAACATGCTTTAGACGGCATCGCGCAGTTTGGACTGATGTGCCCCTCCCCTCCGCATTTGAAACATATGATAGGTGGTCGTTCTCCTTCCTTAACAACGGGTGCTGGTGCTGACGTCTTTCCATCATTGTTGAATCTCCTCTTCTTGAAATGACCATTCTTATTGTTTTGGCCCTGATTACCACCGAAGTGGTTACCATTTCTGGCCTGTTGATTCCCTCCACGCTTGTTGTCACCGCTTCGATGACTGCTCTCACTGGTATTATCATTTTGCCGACTGCTCTCTTTTGGTTGCGTTGACTCGTTATCGCGCTCCACTAACTGAGCCCTATTCACAACATCTGAATACAAACACAGTTTATGAGAAATAAGATGTTGACGTATCTCAGGTTTCAAACCTCGCAAAAACATTCGCGTCATTCGCTCTTCATTATCCACCAAGTGGGACGCAAACCGGGACAACTCAGCAAATTTAGCCTCATACTGCGACACGGTCATATTATTCTGCTCCAATTTGATGAACTCCACCTCCTTCATGTGACGAACACTTTCGGGAAAGTATTTGTCATTGAACAGCTCTTGGAACTTCTCCCAAGACATCTTCAGTGCGGCAGGTTGAGTACGCTTAATCGATTCCCACCAGTAATCTGCCTCTCCTCGCAACATAAAGGCGGCAAAGGGAACCTTTTGCTCCTCGGAGCATCCCAAGACATCAAATATCTTGGTGATCTGCTTTATCCATGTTTCCGCTATAAGTGGTTTTGGCTCTCCCTTAAACTCTGGTGGTCCCAGCTCCTTGAACTGTTTAGCGGTGACCGTCCGAGAGTTTTCAGTGTTTCCACCTATATTTTGGACAGGAGCCGCTCTCGCCTGCTGTTGCATGAACTGCATAAAGTTTCTGAACATTCCATCATTCATCATCTGGTCAGTGTTGTTTGCATGAGGATTGTCACCTTCCTGATGCACATTATCCTGATTATTGATATGTGGTGAATCAACAGTCGCCTGTGCTCCATTGCTATTCTCAACATTCTCAGATGCCATTTTCAGATACTGCCACAAAATAAAAGTTAATTGATATGTCATATATTATCCTTATATTATGACCGACCAATTAAATACCATGCAAATAAACTTAGGTAGGTCATACTAGCGAAGGAATTCCCCGTCTCTCCCCTCCTAGTTCTATTCTCACATCTTAGCCAGGGATCATATCCCTAAGCTCTGATACCAACTGTGACGCCCCCAAAATTAGGTATACATCACCCATCTTGGGTCGTCAGATACATAGTACAGAATACAAATACAACTTACTAATACAACTGTCGTGTACAATACGACAAAACATAAACTGTGAGTTTGAATACAAATATTATCTTCTAGAGAGTATTCATACTCAAAAGGAGTCCTCATTACATTTATTAACACACCATTACATAGAATAGTGAGGACTACTAACTAATACTATCATTCGGACCATCACTCCGTTCCCCGACTTGCCCCAGCTACGTTCTCATTTCCTGAAGAGAACAGTGAAAGAAAGGGTGAGCTCAACTAGCCCAGTAAGAAATATTATGACTAAGATAATGCAGAATAAATTATCATTAGCCTTCAACAATGTTAAACTGATAAAATATAATAGACATCAAGTTTAACTGCAGCGGAACAAGCAATCCATTAAAAGAGTCAAGTAGAAAATAAACTCTACTATCTTTTATGATTTAAAAGGTTTTTCAACACTGTGATCGCTGGGACTCAGCTTAATAAAATAATCCACATCATCGAATCACCCCTGCACTACGGCCAAGGATATTCGTGTATTCATTAATGGTCATGATCATGCCAACAACTGTCCATCAATGCACTACGGGCCAATGAGGACTTTTACCACATCATTTGTAACATTACGGTCATGATTATACCGAATAATCCCTGGTCATAATCATACCAAGTCCATCTATGCACTACAGGCCACAGATGACTTTCAACATTTTATAAACATGAGGATGATGACAATGATATAAGAATTCAATAAAACAAGTTCAAGAATTAATTTATCCAAGAATTAACAACGTCCAAATTGTCAACATGATACTGCTTTGTGGAGTAAAATTCAAGAATGCTTAGAAGAATATTTTCATGAAAAGATACTGGATGAAACGCAATTATCAAGGATATTCCACAAATTTCATGGAGTATAGAAGTCAAAACTTAACCAACTGAGTATAATAAAGAATGGAATAACAAAAGAAATCACCATGCATGCGATAGACCGCACAGACAGGTTATTCCAACAGAATAATAAATAATGGAACCAGGTCCGGCGTAAACGCACAGACAGGATATTCCGACAGAATAATAAATAATGGAACCAGGTCCGGTGTAAAACACACAGACAGGATGTTCCAACAGAATAATAACAAGACGGAACCAGGTCCGGTGTAAAACACACAGACAGGATGTTCCAACAGAATAATAATAAAACGGAACCAGGTCCGGTGTAAAACACACAGACAGGATGTTCCAACAGAATAATAGAAGATTGTCACCAAGTATAGGGTAGACCGCGTATACAGGTTATTCCAACAGAATAATAAGAAATGGAATAACAACAGTTCTCTTCATGAATAAGAAAGAATAACACCCCTTACCGTTTTAAAGAAGAGCTGAAATAAGGAAGTAGTTAAGTAGCAGAATACTCTTCTTCTCTCTCTCTATAGTTTCTCTCTCTAGAGTTCAGTGAATTCGTAAAAAATAATGAAGGAATGAGCTGCTATTTATAGAAAAATAGAATGCATAGTAACTAATCCATGAACGGTCCAGATTGATTACTTTAATCTGACGGTCCATATTTAAAGAAAAATCTTTTAAATAAAATATAATATATTCTATTTATAGAATAACTTTAATAAAGTATTCTGTTTTATATAAAAAGATGTTTCTGTTTTATTACGTTAATAATACGAATAAAACAAAACGTCATTATCGCTAAATAATTCATATTATTAACTGACAATAATTGAATCAAACTGAGTGACTTCTCACATAAGCATTAATAATCAATACCGTGTGCTACTATGCAACCACACGTATTACTGTACTTTTACTACCGAGTAGTTCAACAGTATCAATGGTAAAACTTCCGCCGTTATTTTTAATAAAATATTTTTGTCGTTTTCTCAATCCGACAATAATTCCGTTGTGGGGTCCACCAATGATTGTGCCGTTGTACGAATATTCCCTGTTAAAACGAATATTTCCCGACCAATCGAATATTATATAACAACTTGCGTACTTTGCAAAATTTATAAATATTACCCACAACTATAACATTATATCAAATTAACTCCATAATATTCAAAAATGATATTTATAGAAAATTCATATTTTTTTATAAAAGTTGGGGTCTTACATAAAGAGTCAGTCACATCAATAGAATAAATAGAAGTATCATCAGTAGGATTTTGCATGGAATCATAAATATTAATCTGAACAACTTCCCATCAAATTCCATTGAAAGTGTACCACTATGAACATCTATTTTAGTCTTGGATGTTTTCAAAAATGATATTCCTAACAAAATAGGTACATTTTGGTTACCGTTCTCCATATCAATCATATAAAAATCAATAGGAAAAATCAAATCATTGACTTGCACAAGAATATCCTTAACTACACCTCTAGGATAAACATTAGATCTATCAGCAAACTGAATAACAGTACTCGTGTTATTCAAGGTTTCATGTTTAAATGAAACATAAATGGAATATGGCATGACATTGATAGAATCTCCTAAGTCTAACATGACCTTTTCAAATCTAGTGCTAACTATCGTGCAAGGAATGATGAACATACCCAGATCTTGGCACTTGGTAGGGAGTTTTCTTTGAATAATTGCCGAAACATTCCTCCCTAATTTTACCTTTTTATATCTTTTAAGTTTTTGTTTCTTCTTGTTTTTACACAATTCTTTCAAAAATTTAGCATATCGATGTACTTGTTTAATAGCATCTAACAATGGAATGTTTACCTCACATTTACGGAAAGTTTCATATATATATAAATATGAATTTCTCTCATATTTTCTATTTTCTGTTAAAGCAAGAGGAAAAGGGGGTATCGGTTTATAATCAGATAAAGGAGGAAATTTATGCTTAGGTACTGTGGGCAAGAAAATCGCGCCTTGCTAGTTAGGGTTTCGTATTGGCTGAGGAGGAGAGAAATCCATGAAGAGCACGGAATTGGTTGATTGATTGAAGAGGGGAGAAGAACAGGTGGATAATTACTCCAACGACACGTGGCAGAACTCCTAGAATTCGGGAACCGTGTTAGGGTTATTGGGATTCCAAGAGCCTTCTTCTTGGGTCCTTCCACTCCTAGAATTCGGAAACCTTGTTAGGGTTATTGGGATTCTAAGAGTCTTCTTGAGTGTTGAGAGAGAATGTCGAGGTCCTTCGATCTTCCAAGAGTCCAAGTTATGCATTTAAAGAGAAATCCACTTCCCAATGGAATGGAAGGGGTATTTATAGGGTTTTTAAAAAGTGGTCATGTGCCATGCACATGCTTTTAGAAAAATTCCAGAAATATCCTTTAATCATCAGAGTAATGCCCAGCTCGTCCTGTCCTTCTAGCCACCAATCCAACCCCTCAATCAATTCCCAAAACAAGCCGCCTCCAAGAGCCTTCAGCCTCGGGACACGTGGAGACTTCTCTCGGGTCTAGCACATTTATTTCAGACTTTTCTGTGTTCATTCCATTAGGTTATGTAAACCCTAATTTGCACATTTAATGAGGTCGTGGAACTCTAATTGTGCATTTAATTCAATTAGGTTATGCGAACCCTAATTTTTGCACTTGGAACCACATTTGCCCCCTGCGCGAGAGTCGCATTCCCAAATAGACGATCACGCAAGAATACTTCAAGCCTTTGAACGATTTTGCGGGACTTCACTTTACAAGTCTTGAAGACAATGGTCCTAGTAGAGGGAATTTCTAGGGAGCCAAACCCTTAGGGTTAAACCCTAGGGAGGCAAAACCTAGCAGGGCTCTACCTTGGACATATTGGTAAATCCTCCAACAATATTTCAATAACTTGCCCAAGATTTGTTTCCTTATTTTTTCTGGAAAATAAAAACAAGGAAAAATAATCAAATATCACCAAATAAACTTCAATCTAATAGAATTCTTCTTCTGGTAAATCAAATCTTTTCTTTTTATCAAATCTTAATCTTTATTTTGAAAATAAAATAAAATAAAATCTTAATTTTATTTTGGAAATAAAATCAAATCTTTCTTTGTTTTGGAAATAAAATCTTTCTTTATTTGATCTTGAAAGCAAGAGAGATTTTTTTTATAAAAAAAATCAAATCAAATCAAATCTTATTTTTTCTGAAAATAAAATAAAATCTTATTTTATTTTTTCAAAAAATAAATAAAACCTTTACTTATCTTATTTTTTGAGAAGTAAGGAGTCGATATTCATAATCCATGACCACACGTCTTGCATCCAAATTGAAGTTCGAAGTTCTGTTGCCACATTACTTGGGTGCAACTTTTATTTGTCATAAGAAGGGACCCATTGAAGATATGCATCCGAATTGCAGTAGAGACTCATTGAAGCTATGCATGCTATTCTACTAACAACCATCGAATGTGCTAGGTACTAATAGCCATCAAAGCTGCTTGCGTGCATGTGTCCTATAGTTGGATTTTATGGGCCCAAGTGCAAAATTAGGGTTCACATGACCTAATTGAATTAAATACACAATTAGGGTTCCATGACCTCATTAAATGTACAAATTAGGGTTCGTATAACCTAATGGAATGAAGACGAAAAAGTCGTAAATAAATGTGCTAAACCCGGTAGAAGCCTCCACGTGTCCCGAGGCAGAAGGCTCGTGTAGGCGGCTCATTTTGGGAATTGATTAAGGGATTAGATTGGTGGCTAGAAGGACAGGATGATCTGGGCATTACTCTGATGATTAAAGGGTATTTCTGAAATTTCCCTGAAAGCATGTGCCTGACACATGACCACTTTTCAGAAAACCCTATAAATACCCCTTCCATTCCATTGGGAAGGGGACCTCTCTTCAGATGCAGAACTTGGACTCTTGGAAGATCGAAGGACTTGGACATTCTCTCTCAACACTCAAGAAGACTCTTGGAATCCCAATAACCCTAACAAGGTTTCTGGATTCTAGGAGTGGAAGGACTCAAGAAGAAGGCTCTTGGAATCCCAATAACCCTAACACGGTTCCTAGATTCTAGGAGTTCTGTCACGTGTCGTTTGAGCAATCGCCCACCTGTTATTCTCCTCTCTTCAATCAATCAACCAATTCTGTGCACTTTGTGGATTTCTTTCTTCCTCAGCCAATACGAAATCCTAACTAGCAAGGCGCGATTTTCTTTCCACAGATTTTAAACTTCAATTAGAATTGTCTCATAATCACTAGGAGCCATGAACCCATGTGCTGCTGATGCAAGAAACGAAGTCCTCTTTTTGTTTTTCATTTTTTTTTCAAGCCTCACATTAACTCATCCATATAAATGATTAGGCTAAGCTCCTACATGCAATTACTTTTTGTAGTAGGTCTTGATTCATGTTATGTTCTTGCCACGTGTTCGAAAATTGTGTTCCAAATAAAAGAAAACAAACAGACTTCTTTATTTTTAACTTCTTCTTGATTACTTCATCTATTTGTCTTTTCAGGTAATTGTAGCCTTTCTTCTATTTTTTGAGCCCCATCACCTTGATCATATCTTGGTTTTTTCCCTCGGAATTCATCAGAAAATGGCTATAATTTTCGCAGCGAAGGAGCACTCATTCCAAGCAATTGATTGGTAGAGCAACAGGACCTCAAAGGTATGAAGGAACAACCCCTAGATGGCTGAACCCTATAAGGGCCGAACTCTATAGGCATTTTTTTTAAAGGATGAAGAGAACAGCCCCTAGGTGGCCGAAGCCTACATGGCCGAACCCTATAGATTTTTTTAAGGGATGAATGGAACAAACCCTAGGTGGCCGAAGCCTATATGGTCCAACCCTATAGATTTTTTTAAGGGATGAAGGAAACAACTCATAGGTGGCGAAGCCTATAGATTTTTTTAAGGACTCCCCAATATTTCTTTTGTCTTTCGAGCCCCATTATCTTGATTACATCTTGGTTTTTCCCCTCGGATCATAAAGAAAGATTTGACATTTTTTTCGACGAAAACACGAGGAAGAAAAAATGCTCTGCAGTGACATCACCCTAGGTGGCTGAACCCCTGGGGTGGAAGAACCCAAGGTGGTCGAACCCTGGGGGGCCAAACTCTGGGGGGCTGAACCCTAGGTGGCCGAACCCTGGGGGGCCGAACCTTAGGGGAAAATCAGCGATAAGATGGAAAAAATACAATTCGGTAGGAGTAGTTACTATTTTGATCGTAACTTTTGATCCGTTTGGAGTTTCGGGGCCCATAATATATCAAAACGAAGCTAGCGACGAGCCCTACAGAAATCATTACCTTTGGCTATAATATATACCATAATAAGTTCAATAAAAGCTCTAAAGGATGCTTTTGGGCTGTCCGAATTTTTTTTAGAAAATTTCGGGAAATTTTTGCTTTCATTATTGTGATTCCCAACTTTTTTTGACATTATTTCTTCCTCTTTTTAGGTGTTTTAAAGCTTAAATATCAGTCTTTCTTCTTTTCCATGGTAAACACTTCAAGTTCAAATGTTTTCCTTGTCATTCTTTTCCTTACTCTTTAGACCCTTTATGTTGAATTCTTCTTGCTTTCAGGCCCTCTCGATTGAATATTTTGTAGACCTAGGAACCACCAAGGAGGCCCTATTTCTCAGTGATTGGGGAAGGGCTCCCCTCTTTTGTCTTTTCGTCGTCTTTTGGGAACAAGTCTAGACTTATGACCGTACAACTCTTTCTCCACTAGAGAAGGAAGGCATGTTTCTATATGTAGCGGCTTGTGGAGGTTGGGATGACTTCTTGTCTGACTCATCTAGCCACCTTCAGGAATAGCAACATTGGATCGATAAGATACTTGGGAATGCTGATTATGTGGATATACTAAAGAAATGACTGACATTCTTCTTGCATCCAGCCATGCAGGAACATTCATATCCAATAGGACTGTGGTGCTCCTCTACATGCACATTCGTTACTGCTTCGGGGGAATTTACCTCTACTATGGAGGATGTCTATGCCATCTACCAGTAAGCATTTTCCCCCTGCGCATGAGTCACGCCTTTGGTGAGATGATCGCTCAAAATATTTTAAGTGTTGAAGTCTTGATTCCAGTTTCTGAACACTTCGCGGGGCTTAATGTTTTGCAAGCCTCGAAAATGAAAGTCCTAGGAGAGGGAACCTCTAGGGGAGCAAACCCTAGAAGGGCGAGCCTTAGAGGAGCTCTCCTGGGATATTTTGAAAATCTTCGATCTAATCCCATTGGGCTCTTTTGCGAGTATCTCAAATGGGGAAGCGGGTATCGAGTCTTCTTCACCACATGATGATTGTGTCATTCTTGATGCTAGGGATTCTTTGTCAGATGTAAGCTCGGATGACTTGCTATGGGTGATGCAGCGCTCTCTTCACGCCTTTTTACAACTTCTCCACGTGACAGTTTTGAGACTACTGCTTCTTTGAGGCGGAATCCTTCTGAGACTATTGTTGATGTTAATCATCCCAAGAAGGATTCCGCCGAGTTGGTGATTGCTCGGGAGGGTATTATGCATAGTGCTTTGGGTGGGTTGAATGACCTTCCATCTCCCGTGGCATCTCCTAACTCTCCTTGGACATGTCTCCCTACCATGCTAGGTTGGATCTCTTTATTTTCAATCATCATGTTGTTGCACTTCGTTCGGAAGTCACTTCACGTCACCATGAGAATGACCTACTTTATGTAGAGCTTTAGGAGCTTCAAGATGCCATGGATAAATTGAAGACCAAGCTTTTGGGAGATTGAGTTAGCTGCCCAAGACCTTGAAGGCCTGACAACCTTGAAGGCCTGATAACCTCGAAGGCCTACTAGCCTTGAAGGCCTGATAGCCTAGAAGGCCTGATAGCCTTGAAGACCTGATATCCTCGAAGGCCTGAGCATTGAAGGCCAAGCTTTAGCTATTCCCTTCTCTTCAGTTCGACATGTTATGTGTGACGCCCCCAAAATTAGGTATACATCACCCATCTTGGGTCGTCAGATACATAGTACAGAATACAAATACAACTTACTAATACAACTGTCGTGTACAATACGACAAAACATAAACTGTGAGTTTGAATACAAATATTATCTTCTAGAGAGTATTCATACTCAAAAGGAGTCCTCGCTATATTTATTAACACACCATTACATAGAATAGTGAGGACTACTAACTAATACTATCATTCGGACCATCACTCCGTTCTCCGACTTGCCCCAGCTACGTTCTCATTTCCTGAAGAGAACAGTGAAAGAAAGGGTGAGCTCAACTAGCCCAGTAAGAAATATTATGACTAAGATAATTCAGAATAAATTATCATTAGCCTTCAACAATGTTAAACTGATAAAATATAATAGACATCAAGTTTAACTGTAGCGGAACAAGCAATCCATTAAGAGAGTCAAGTAAAAATAAACTCTACTATCTTTTATGATTTAAAAGATTTTCCAACACTGTGATCGCTGGGACTCAGCTTAATAAAATAATCCACATCATCGAATCACCCCTGCACTACGGCCAAGGATATTCGTATATTCATTAATGGTCATGATCATGCCAACAACTGTCCATCAATGCACTACGGGCCAATGAGGACTTTTACCACATCATTTGTAACATTACGGTCATGATTATACCGAATAATCCCTGGTCATAATCATACCAAGTCCATCTATGCACTACAGGCCACAGATGACTTTCAACATTTTATAAACATGAGGATGATGACAATGATATAAGAATTCAATAAAACAAGTTCAAGAATTAATTTATCCAGGAATTAACAACGTCCAAATTGTCAACATGATACTGCTTTGTGGAGTAAAATTCAAGAATGCTTAGAAGAATATTTTCATGAAAAGATACTGGATGAAACGCAAATATCAAGGATATTCCACAAATTTCATGGAGTATAGAAGTCAAAACTTAACCAACTGAGTATAATAAAGAATGGAATAACAAAAGAAATCACCATGCATGCGATAGACCGCACAGACAGGTTATTCCAACAGAATAATAAATAATGGAACCAGGTCCGGCGTAAACGCACAGACAGGATATTTCGACAGAATAATAAAGAACATTATAATAATTAATGGAACCAGGTCCGTTGTAAAACACACAGACAGGATATTTCGACAGAATAATAATAAAGACGGAACCAGGTCCGGTGTAAAACACACAGACATGATATTCCAACAGAATAATAGAAGAATATCACCAAGTATAAGGTAGACCGCGTATACAGGTTATTCCAACAGAATAATAAAGAATGGAATAACAGAAGTTCTCTTCATGAATATAAAAGAAATAATATTCCGTACCTTAAAAGAACTAATTATTGGAAAAGTGAAGTAGCAGAATACTTTTATTCTCTCTCTCTCTTATTCTCTCTATACTTTCTCTCTCTATAGCTTGAATGAATTCGCGAAAAATAATGAAGCCCTAGGCCTCTATTTATAGAAAAACTGAAGGTTGCTCTTGGTCTTAACGAAGGGTCAAATGACTCTTGGTCTTAACGAAGGGTTAAATGACTCTTGGTAATATTGAAGGGACAACTACTATTGACGAAAGTAATTTCTATTGACCAAGGTAAATACTATTGACGAAGGTAATTACTATTGACCAAGGTAAATACTATTGACGAAGGTAATTACTATTGACCAAGGTAAATACTATTGACGAAGATAATTACTATTGACGAAGAGACTCTTAGATGATGACATATGGGCACCCCATAAAAAATAACTAAACTTACCACCACGTCTCAATTATTGATTTAATAATATAACATATTATACAAATGATACTATGACAATAATTTAAGAGATATGATGCAACAATTACTGTAGCAATAATTGAGTATAGCTGAGTGACTTCTCACATAAGCATCAATAATCAATACCGTGTGCTACTATGCAACCACACGTATTACTGTACTTTTACTACCGAGTAGTTCAACAGTTTTAACGGTTTTAAAGGTAACACCTCAGCCGTTATTTTTATAGAAAGATAATTTTGTCGTTTTCTCAATCCGACAATAATTCCGTTGTGGGGTCCACCAATGATTGTGCCGTCGTACGAATATTTCCCGACAAAAAGAATATTCCCCGACCAAACGAATATTTTATAACAACTTGCTTACTTTGCAAAATTTATAAATATTACCCACAACTATAACATTATATAAAATTAACTCCATAATATTCAAAAATGATATTTATAGAAAATTCATCTTTATTTATAAAAGTTGGGGTCTTACAACCTCCCCTTCTTATGAAATTTCGCCCTCGAAATTAGGGTACGTACCTGGTATGTCGAAGAGGTAAGGATACCTTGATTTCATTTCAGATTCTAACTCCCAAGTCATTTCCTCAACATCGTGGTTTCTCCACAAAACTTTGACTTGAGGTATAACCTTGGAGCGTAGAATATGTTCCTTCTTATCCAAGATTTGAACAGGAACTTCTTCATACGTCAAATCCTCCGCTATTTCGTCCGGTTCTAACTCAATAATGTGGTTCGGGTCTTCACATATTTGCGTAACATGGATATGTGAAAAACGTTATGAACACGAGACATACTTGGCGGTAAAGCGAGTCTATAAGCCACAGTTCCTACTCGATCGAGGATTAAAAATGGACCGATGAATCGAGGATTGAGCTTTCCTCTCTTTCCAAATCTCGTAACTCCTTTCCATGGAGCAACACGTAAGAACACATGATCTCCTACATCAAATTCCACGTCCTTTCGATGAAGATCAGCATAACTCTTTTGTCGATCTTGTGAGGTTTTTATACGTTGTCGGATCGTTTGAATCTTTTCTGTAGTCATACGTACCAACTCCGGTCCCAACAACGTTGCTTCACCCACCTCATCCCAGCATACTGGAGAACGACATTTTCTTCCATACAATGCTTCGAATGGAGCCATGCCAATACTTGCTTGATAACTGTTGTTGTAGGAAAACTCCACCAATGGTAAGAACTTGTCCCAACTTCCCTTGAAGTCAAAGACACAGAGTCTTAATAGATCTTCAAGAGTTTGAATAGTCCTCTCTGATTGTCCGTCCGTCTGAGGATGATATGCTGAACTAAATCGTAAATCCGTGCCCATAGCTTTTTGTAAACTAACCCAAAATCGTGAAGTGAATCTTGGGTCTCGATCAGAAACTATGGATACTGGCATACCATGCAGTCTTACAATCTCGTTTATGTACATACGAGCAAGACGTTCAAGTGTATAAGTTTCTCGTATCGGTAAGAAATGAGCAGACTTGGTCAATCTATCAACAATGACCCAAATCGCATCAATACCTTGAGAAACCTTAGGAAGACCGGTAACGAAATCCATGGTAATGTGCTCCCACTTCCATTCTGGAATTTCAAGTGGTTGCAATGGACCTTTTGGTACTTGATGCTCCGCTTTGACTCGTTGACAAGTTAGACACCTTGAGATAAACAACGCTATCTCTCTCTTCATATTGCTCCACCAAAATGTATGACGAAGATCATGATACATTTTGGTACTTCCAGGATGGATTGCAAACGGTGTGTTGTGCGCCTCCATCATGATTTCATACTTTAAATCAGGGTTGTTAGGAACACAAAGTCTGGAGTTGACTCGAAGTATTCCTTCTTCATCGATTCTTGCTTCCGGCATAGCACCTTCTTGCACTTTCTTCCTCATACGCATCAGCTCCAGGTCTGTAGCTTGAGCAGCTTTAACTTTATCGATTAAAGTTGGTTCTACTCGTATATTCGCCATCATCACATGGGTCCCTGGAGTCTTTAACTCTATCTCCATCCTTTGCAAGTCACACAAAATGGGCCTTTGCGTTGTTAATATTGCACTTGTACCCGCATATGATCTTCTACTCAATGCGTCAGCTACCACGTTCGCTTTTCCAGGATGGTATTGAATGGTATGATCATAATCTTTCAACAGTTCAAGCCAACGTCGTTGTCGCATGTTGAGTTCCTTTTGAGTGAAGAAATATTTGAGGCTTTTATGATCCGTAAAGATCTCCACCTTCTCCCCATACAAGTAATGCCTCCAAATTTTAAGTGCAAAGACAACAGCTGCCAACTCTAGATCATGAGTAGGATAATTCCTCTCATATTCCTTGAGTTGTCTTGATGCATAGGCTATGACTTTTCCATGTTGCATGAGAACGCATCCCAACCCTTTGCTCGAAGCATCACTGTAGATGACAAATCCCTCCGAGCCAGATGGTATTGTTAGAACAGGTGCTGAAATGAGTCTCCTCTTGAGTTCTTGAAAACTCTGCTCACATTCTTCGCTCCAACCGAACTTTGTATCTTTCCGAGTCAGCTGAGTTAATGGAGTAGCGATTCGAGAAAATCCTTCCACGAATCTCCGATAATAACCAGCTAAACCGAGAAAGCTACGTACTTCGGTTACTGATTTAGGTTGCTCCCAGCTTTGAATAGCTTCAATCTTTGCCGGGTCAACAGATATTCCACGACTTGATACTACGTGCCCAAGGAATGCTACCTCTTCCAGCCAGAACTCGCATTTCTTCAACTTGGCATAAAGTTTGTATTCACGAAGCTTTTGGAGTACCAGCCTCAAGTGTTGCTCATGATCTTCACGGCTTTTGGAATAAATAAGGATGTCATCGATAAAGACGACCACAAAGTGATCCAAATATTCCTTGAATACCCTGTTCATCATATCCATGAAGGCAGCAGGAGCATTAGTCAATCCAAAAGACATAACTAAGAATTCATAATGCCCATACCGAGTTCTGAAGGCAGTCTTTGGAATATCCTCAGTTCTAACCTTCAGCTGATGATATCCAGAACGAAGATCGATCTTTGAAAAGAATTGTGCTCCTTGCAACTGGTCAAACAGGTCATCAATACGTGGCAATGGGTACCTATTTTTGATGGTGACATGATTCAACTCCCGATAATCAATACAAAGTCGCATACTCCCATCTTTCTTCTTCACGAACAGAACAGGAGCACCCCAAGGAGAAGTACTAGGACGAATAAAACCAATGTCTAACAATTCCTGCAGTTGGGTCTTTAACTCCTGAAGTTCAATAGGAGCCATTCGATATGGGGCTTTGGAAATGGGTTTTGTACCGGGTTCAAGGTCGATACAAAATTCAATTTCACGCTCTGGGGGTAGGCCAGGAAGTTCTTCGGGAAATACGTCAGGAAATTTATTAACAACAGAAATATCATTCAAAGCTGACGTATTTTTGTTTAGATCTGTGACATGAGCTAAGAAAGCTTGACATCCGTTTTTCAATAAACGAATAGCTTTATGGCTTGAGATGACAGCGATTGATTTTAATGGTTTGGTTGCTTGAATTCGCATAATAGGTCAATTAGGAATATGAAAGCTAACAACCTTACGAAAACAATCAATTTTTGCATGATAAGTAGTTAACCAATCAATCCCTAGAATCACGTCAAATGCAAGTATTTTTAATGAAATCAGATCGACAGGTAATGTGTGGGTACCAACTTGAACCAAACAAGACTTATAAACCGTGGATGTAATGAAGGTTTCTCCCAATGGAGTTTCAACAGCTAAGTCAAAGTCTAATTTCTCCGGAATCAAATTTAATCGATGAGCGCAAGTAGGAGAAATAAAAGAATGGGTAGAACCGGTATCAAATAAAGTATAGAATTTGTTAGAGTTTATGATAAGCTTACCCGTGATGACCTCATTCGGGTTCCTTGCTTTCTTGGAGTTCACAACAAACGCTCTCCCTTGCACAACCGGTTTTGACTTTTCTGGGACGACCTTTGGTGCCTCCATCCTAGCTGAATTTGTCTTCGGTAAACGATAAAATCGGGCTAAATGACCTTCTCTTCCACAATTATAACATGTTTTGGACGGTATCGCGCAGTTTGGATTGATGTGCCCCTCCCCTCCGCATTTGAAACATATGATAGGTGGTCGTTCTCCTTCCTTAACGACAGGTGCTGGTGCTGACGTCTTTCCATCATTGTTGAATCTCCTCTTCTTGAAATGCCCATTCTTATTGTTTTGGCCCTGATTACCACCGAAGTGGTTACCATTTCTGGCCTGTTGATTCCCTCCACGCTTGTTGTCACCGCTTCGATGACTGCTCTCACTGGTATTATCATTTTGCCGGCTGCTCTCTTTTGGTTGCGTTGTCTCGTTATCGCGCTCCACCAACTGAGCCCTATTTACAACATCTGAATACAAACACAGTTTATGAGAAACAAGATGTTGACGTATCTCCGGCTTCAAACCTCTTAAAAACATCCGCGTCATTCTTTCTTCATTATCCACCAGGTGGGACGCAAACCGGGATAACTCCGCAAATTTTGCCTCGTACTGCGACACGGTCATATTATTCTGCTCCAATTTGATGAACTCCACCTCCTTCATGTGACGAATACTCTCGGGAAAGTATTTGTCGTTAAACAGCTCTTGAAACTTCTCCCAGGACATCTTCAGTGCGGCAGGTTGAGTACGCTTTATCGATTCCCACCAGTAATCTGCCTCTCCTCGCAACATAAAGGCGGCAAAGGGAACCTTTTGCTCCTCGGAGCAACCCAAGACATCAAATATCTTGGTGATCTGCTTTATCCATGTTTCAGCTACAAGTGGTTTGGGTTCTCCCTTAAACTCCGGTGGTCCCAGCTCCTTAAACTGTTTAGCGGTGACCGCCAGAGAGTTTCCAGTATTTCCACCTACGTTGTGGACAGGAGCCGCTTTCACCTGTTGTTGCATGAATTGCATATAGCCTTTGAACATTTGATCATTCATCATTTGGTCAGTGTTGTTGTTTGCATGAGGATTGTCACCTTCCTGATGCACATTATCCCGATTATTGATATGTGGTGAATCAACAGTCGCCTGTGCTCCATTGCTATTCTCAACATTCTCAGATGCCATTTTCAGATACTGCCACAAAATAAAAATTAATTGATATGTCATATTTTATCCTTATATTATGACCGACCAATTAAATACCATGCAAATAAACTTAGGTAGGTCATACTAGCGAAGGAATTCTCCGTCTCTCCCCTCCTAGTTCTATTCTCACATCTTAGCCAGGGATCATATCCCTAAGCTCTGATACTAACTGTGACGCCCCCAAAATTAGGTATACATCACCCATCTTGGGTCGTCAGATACATAGTACAGAATACAAATACAACTTACTAATACAACTGTCGTGTACAATACGACAAAACATAAACTGTGAGTTTGAATACAAATATTATCTTCTAGAGAGTATTCATACTCAAAAGGAGTCCTCGCTACATTTATTAACACACCATTACATAGAATAGTGAGGACTACTAACTAATACTATCATTCGGACCATCACTCCGTTCCCCGACTTGCCCCAGCTACGTTCTCATTTCCTGAAGAGAACAGTGAAAGAAAGGGTGAGCTCAACTAGCCCAGTAAGAAATATTATGACTAAGATAATTCAGAATAAATTATCATTAGCCTTCAACAATGTTAAACTGATAAAATATAATAGACATCAAGTTTAACTGTAGCGGAACAAGCAATCCATTAAGAGAGTCAAGCAAAAAATAAACTCTACTATCTTTTATGATTTAAAAGATTTTCCAACACTGTGATCGCTGGGACTCAGCTTAATAAAATAATCCACATCATCGATTCACCCCTGCACTACGGCCAATGATATTCGTATATTCATTAATGGTCATGATCATGCCAACAACTGTTCATCAATGCACTACGGGCCAATGAGGACTTTTACCACATCATTTGTAACATTACGGTCATGATTATACCGAATAATCCCTGGTCATAATCATACCAAGTCCATCTATGCACTACAGGCCACAGATGACTTTCAACATTTTATAAACATGAGGATGATGACAATGATATAAGAATTCAATAAAACAAGTTCAAGAATTAATTTATCCAGGAATTAATAACGTCCAAATTGTCAACATGATACTGCTTTGTGGAGTAAAATTCAAGAATACTTAGAAGAATATTTTCATGAAAAGATACTGGATGAACCGCAAATATCAAGGATATTCCACAAATTTCATGGAGTATAGAAGTCAAAACTTAACCAACTGAGTATAATAAAGAATGGAATAACAAAAGAAATCACCATGCATGCGATAGACCGCACAGACAGGTTATTCCAACAGAATAATAAATAATGGAACCAGGTCCGGCGTAAACGCACAGACAGGATATTTCGACAGAATAATAAAGAACATTATAATAATTAATGGAACCAGGTCCGGTGTAAAACACACAGACAGGATATTTCGACAGAATAATAATAAAGACGGAACCAGGTCCGGTGTAAAACACACAGATATGATATTCCAACAGAATAATAGAAGAATATCACCAAGTATAGGGTAGACCGCGTATACAGGTTATTCCAACAGAATAATAAAGAATGGAATAACAGAAGTTCTCTTCATGAATATAAAAGAAATAATATTCCCTACCTTAAAAGAACTGGATATTGAAAAAGTGAAGTAGCAGAGTACTTTTATTCTCTCTCTCTCTCTTATTCTCTCTATACTTTATCTCTCTATAGCTTGAATGAATTCGTGAAAAATAATGAAGCCCTAGGCCTTTATTTATAGAAAAACTGAAGGTGGCTCTTGGTCTTAACGAAGGGTCAAATGACTCTTGGTCTTAACGAAGGGTCAAATGACTCTTGGTAATATTGAAGGGACAACTACTATTGACGAAAGTAATTTCTATTGACCAAGGTAAATACTATTGACGAAGGTAATTACTATTGACCAAGATAAATACTATTGACGAAGGTAATTACTATTGACCAAGGTAAATACTATTGACGAAGGTAATTACTATTGACGAAGAGACTCTTAGATGATGACATATGGGCACCCCATAAAAAATAACTAAACTTACCACCACGTCTCAATTATTGATTTAATAATATAACATATTATACAAATGATACTATGACAATAATTTAAGAGATATGATGCAGCAATTACTGTAGCAATAATTGAGTATAGCTGAGTGACTTCTCACATAAGCATCAATAATTAATACCGTGTGCTACTATGCAACCACGCGTATTACTGTACTTTTACTACCAGGTAGTTCAACAGTTTTAACGGTTTTAACGGTAACACCTCAGCAGTTATTTTTATAGAAAGATAATTTTGTCGTTTTCTAACTACGACTATACTTCTGTTGTGGGGTCCACCAATGATTGTGCCATCGTACGAATATTTTCCGACAAAAAGAATATTCCCCGACCAAACGAATATTTTAAAACAACTTGCTTACTTTGCAAAATTTATAAATATTACCCATAACTATAACATTATATCAAATTAACTCCATAATATTCAAAAATGATATTTATAGAAAATTCATCTTTATTTATAAAAGTTGGGGTCTTACATTATGACCTTTAGATCATGAACTTTCGTAGTTTTTTTCATTTCCTGTATCAGAAAATTCATTTACATATATTTCATTCATCAAATTGTAGTTTCTTTAACCTTGTTGATTGTTTTTAATTTGAATGATTCCTTAATAAAACTCAATATATATCATTGAATCTCAAGTTATTCAAATTAATACTCCAAGACAACAATATGTATTATAAACAAACAAACATGAATTTTGTGAAAAACATGTATATATGTTTTCCACAAACCAACACTTGAATTCATATTTTTTTTAAAAAAATCAAAAAAAAAATATTCAAGTATAAGTGAAAGTTTGTCAATTCATTGATAATCAAATTGCTTTTAACGAAAAGCATAACGTTTCATATAATAAATCTTGTTTTTGTCGAAGAAAGCATAACATTCGCCACTTTTAGAGATAAAGTGTAACTTTCTTGCTTTTGTCGAAGAAAGCATAACGTTCACCACTTTTAGAGATAAAGTGTAACTTTTTTTTTCGGGGTTGAGGGCTTATACTCAGGTGCCTCAATTACTTTTAAAGTTAAAAGTATAACTTACGAGGACTTATAGTCAGGTGCCTCATTCACTTTTGATGATAAAGTGTAACAATCAGGTGCCTCGTCACGTGGGTCGTCCAATTTCTTGGCAAGTGCGGTCTACGAGGACTTAAAATCGGGTGCCTCGTCACTTGGGTCATCCAATTTCTTGGCAAGTGCAGTCTACGAGGACTTTAAATCGGGTGCCTCGTCACTTAAGTCGTCCAATTTCTTGGCAAGTGCGGTCTACGAGGACATAAAATCGGGTGCCTCGTCACTTGGGTCATCCAATTTCTTGGCAAGTGCAGTCTACGAGGACTTTAAATCGGGTGCCTCGTCACTTAAGTCGTCCAATTTCTTGGCAAGCGCAGTCTACGAGGACTTGACATCAGGTGTCACGTCACTTGAGTCGTCCAAATTATTGGCAAGTGTATTTTATGAGGACTTGGCCAATTTAGAGTGGACCACCATCTTGGGTGGATTTTTTTTTAATTTGTCAATTCATGTGCCTTCTCCCTTGGTCATCTAATTACTTGGCAAGGGATACTCCTGAGGACTTAAACCACCATTTTTGGTGGACCACCATCTTGGGTGGATTTTTAATTCATCTGTAGTTCAGAGTTCTTTCGATAGTAGAGCCAGTATTTGGGTTCTTGACTTCCGGGACTGCACCATGGGTGATAGTGTTGCACGTTTCTTCTCCTAGTTCAATCTCCCCGGCCGCTAGCTTTTCATGGTATATCCTCCGCAGACTGTAACAGTCCATAGTGGAATGCCCTGCGTATTGGTGGTATAAACAGAATTCTGGTCTTCTTTTCATCTCTTCTGTCACAACCAACCAGGGCCTTGGAGGTTTCACCACTCCGTGCTCGACCCATTGTTCGTACAGGCTCCTATATGCCTTCTCCCTGCATGTGATAGCATCAGGAACTGGCATTCTAGTATACTTGTCCCCATGCTTTTCTC
Organism: Panax notoginseng; assembly: GCA_016801055.1. Lineage (NCBI taxonomy): Eukaryota > Viridiplantae > Streptophyta > Magnoliopsida > Apiales > Araliaceae > Panax > Panax notoginseng. The sequence goes on along the minus strand of CM029023.1, from coordinate 14,910,112 downwards.
TGCTTTACTCAAATTTCTCATTCTTCTCCCTCTTGCCCCCTGTGGTTTTGACTGAGAATCTGCCAAAGCCACAGTTGCTGTCTTCTTGCTCTTCCATGTAATCATCGCATGGTTGGTGAGAAATGTCATGATTCCCCCCAAGTCTTTTGCAAAAGATGAGAGGGTCGCAAATGAATCACAAGCCTTGGTAATGAGGTGGGGCTTGAAGGCGTCTAAAACACCATTGTTGTATATGCTAACCAAGTTCTTTTCTTCAATTGGCTCTGCACACTTCTGTGCTTGGGCCCTGAACCTATCCACGTAATCTGACAGCTCCTCGTTTGGCTTCTACTTGAATCGCATGAGCTCTACGATGGTTACCTGTTTCTGCACATAGAATTTTTTTTTTAAAAATTGCAATTTTAGATCATCCCAATCATGGACTGACCCTTTCTCTAAGTTGTAGTACCAACTGAAGGCATTATCCGTCAAAGTCTTGTTGAATTCCCTTATTAACAAGTTGTGATTGTTCATTTCATCATATCCTAACCATGGAGACATCGACTCCACAAACCTGACAATGTGTTCCCTGGCATTGCCCTTCTCCCCATTGTATTTTGGAAATTGCGGAGGATGCTCGATATACCCTGTCGGGTAAGGTTGTCGTTGAATATATGCCGGGTAGGATGGAGTAATGTCTAACTCCGAAGGTCGGGATGTGTGACAACCCGAGAATTTAGAGAATTATTTAAATCTTAAATGATGGATTAAAGGTCAAATAATAAACCTAGACGGAAAATAAGTGAATGGATTTGAGATTTTCGGGAAGAAATTTTATGGATTTAAAAATTTTTTCTGGTGAATTATTCAGGATTAAGGGTTTAAGTGAATATGTTCTGTGTATATGGTAGTATATGTGTACAGTATGTGGTGAATGGTCAAGGGTTGACCATATAAGCTATATCAGTGGCAAACCCTAACATTATATTAATAACGTCAACGTTCAGTTAGAAAATTATTACGATTAATAAGAAACCCTAAAATCGGTTCTAGAAACCCTAATTTCAGTTTCGGGAATTTAAAACCCTAATTTGGGGATTTAAATGCTATGTATAAGGTTTTTGTGTATTAATCTCAAATCTAATTAAGGATAAGCCTATTGATTAATTAGAAATTTTAATAAATAGAAACTTTAAATTGTAAATTAGAAACCCTAATGTACAATTATGAAACTTAATTGCTAAATTAGCAATTTTAATTAGGAAATATTAATCCTAATTAGCAAGATTGAATTATGATTGGGAAATTTTATTATAATTATAGAATCCTAATTATAATTTAGAAATATTAATTTTCTATTTGGAAAACCAAAATTTGGAAATCTTAGAAATTAAATTTCAAAAATTTTAGGGTTAAACCCTAAACCCTAAGGGTTAGGGCAAATGACAAGTATGTCTTTAAAATGTAATGCAAAATGACCAAAATGCCCTTTTCTTACTTTTTAAGTAAAAGATCACACCAAATCTTGGTGACTCACTACAATTGATATGACATGTGCATTATATCTTCCAAGATCAGATTTACTTGCAACCTAGCAAGATTTGCATACATTGAATCTAAACATAGGAGATTTAAAGTAAGAAAAGTTACTTTACTTTTCATTTTTGTCCAAGACTTTTCTCTCTCTAGAATTCGAGATTGAGAGTGAATATGAGTGTTAAGTTAGGAAAAGATCAGCCTTTAACTTTCCAATATCAGATCAAAGATCAAAAGTTCAAGGATCAAAGCTTTAAAGGTATAAAACCCTAAGTCTTGCTAGATCCTTAAAATTTTATGTGCTTATGTGATTTGTTGTTTAAAAGTGTGTTATAAGATGTCATTTAGTGATCTGGGTTGTTAGATCCCAGATCCATATCATCAAAGTGCTCGAAAATCAAGTTTTCAAAAATATGAAAAAAGTTGAAAAAGTGGCCTGACAACCGAATGTCAGAGCCTCTAGATTCTTATGTGTTAGATGTTTAGTGTGTTTTATGTTATAGATATGTTCTTTGTTGTAAGGGATTTGATTTGGAACTTGAATTAAGCCCAGATCATGTGTAGATCGAAAGTTATAAGCAGTTAAAGGTCGTTGACTGACCATGATCAACTGAGTTTCTAGACAACCTAGAAACCCAGAAAGTCTGACAATGTTTTCTGAGCCTCAAATCTTGCATGTGTTTGATTGTTTGGCCAAGTTATTATTTTGATGTTGTTGTATGACATGAGGACTAAATGATCAGGCCTTTAGACCACTTAGATTCATAGTAGGATCAAAGATATGGTGGGTCAAACAAGCATTGACCATCACGTCGGATGAAGATTCTGGGCAACCCAGAAATCTTCAAAGGCAGTTTGTGGCATGCACTTTGATCAGTCTTGATCTGACATTTGTGTTGTTGTTAGGATGATCTGGTTGTATAGAAATGGACCCTAACATCTCCTCTACATGTTTCAACCTTTAGAACATAATTAGAAAGTCCAGAATGTAAACTATAAGGAGCTAAACATAGCACCCTCAACTGTTCTTCATTTTCTGGAAAACCCAGAAATGAAGAATAGCGTTGTCAGAATTTTGGAGGCTTTGATCTCTCTGTTGTGTTGTTGTATGGATCTGAACTTAGTTTTGTATTGTAGTATTACATTAATACTACATGCATATAACATCAAACAGCCCAGAAACGTAAGGATCTAAGATTTATGGGTGGTCAAACTAGCTACCCTGCACTCTATCGATGAAGATCTGGGTTTGATGAAGAACAGCTCAAGAACACCTATAGCGACAGTTTCGTCGCTACAGGGCCTTTTAGCGACAGATAAATTAGAAAATTAATTATTTTATTTATTAAATAGAAAAAAATAGTTTTTAATTATTAAAATTACAAAATAAATTCCTAAAAATTATTTTAAAGCCTGAAAATTAGTTTTTAATTATTCTGAATATATTTCATAAATATTTAATATTTTTGAAATAATAATGGTATTTAATTTATTCAATTATAATATTAAATAAATTCTTTAAAAATAATTTTACTACATGAAAAATCATAAAAAATTATATTATGGTATAAGAAAATATTTTAAGCTATTTTTGATGACTTTTAATATTTTGTGATGAATTTCATTAATTAATTAATATTAATGAGAATTGATTTATTTAATAAATGTATTAAATAAATTATGCAAAAATAGAATTAGTGATTTAAAAATCATATAAAAATGATTTAAGTGTTACAAAAATATTTTAAGTTATAAAATATAACTTTTGATATTTTTTCCTGAAAAACATTAATATTTAGTATTAATGGCAATTATCGGATAATGGATTTAGTTGTTTAAAAATCATATAAATGTGATTTTAAGGTATTAAAAATACTTTGATATATTATAAATATATTATAATATTATTATAAATCTATTATAATATTATATTATGATTTTCATTAATATTTAGTATTAAATAAATATTAATAATAATGTAATTAAGTTGTATTTAAATCATTTAAATACGAGTTTAATGATTGAAAAATTATGATAAATAGTAATAATTATCTGAAAATTATTAATTACGAGCTTATGAAAATTATTTTGACTAATAATAAAATTATCTAAGATAATTGTTAAGTGTTTAGGCAGAGTTTAATTGAATTTAGACTTGATAATTCTCTGACTAGACCGTTGGGATGTCAAAATTGTACCGAACTCGACTCGGACGGTAACAGTTTGAATTGAGGTTAGATTTTAAGAGTTGTATAGACTGATAGGGTTATGTGTTAATGTTTTTAGGTTATTTTAAATACTATGATGATATTATTCTAATTTATAGATCGGTATTATCTATATTAGGTATTCAGGCAAAGCTTAATAAATTGCGTAACGCTAATCAACGGTTCAGGTAAATTTTTCCTAACTCGACCTCGAGTTGTATTATTCAATTATACTTGTGGTTAATCATTTCTGATTGCCATGTCTAAGAATCATTAAATCGCACTCTGTGCATACTGCATGTATTCATCAGGTATGAAAGGCTGATCACCTTCATTACCATTCGGTCCAGATATATATATGTTCATGCTAGTTCATAATTATATTATAGAACTGTAGCCAGCTTTTGTTCAATTCTTTCAATCATAATATATCCTTAATTTATTGAACTTAATCTTTCTGGGCAAACTTATTGCTCACCCTTGCTATATCATGATAAACATTGCAGATAAGATGAATACGTTCGAATACAGGAAAGGATAAAGCCAAGTTCAGCTTGGGTTAATATGTGCAGCTAAAGTGTAATAGTATAGTATGATAATAATATTATATGTTAGACAGGTTATGAATTGTGTATAAGTTAAGGTTACTCGACCTTGGGGAATAGTGTGCAATGTAATGTCTAAACAATTTATATTTATATCTTTCGTAATTGTTATAGAATGATTGTACCAGATCCGCGGTGATTCGGGACCCAAATTTGGGGCACTCACAGGATGTCTGCCAGTGAAATTGATTGATCACATCGATCATATCATCTTTTGTCACATATTGGCTAGTGGTATAGACTCTCTGTGGTGTTGTGATGTATAGCGACATTAGTCGTGTGTATGGTACAAAAAATGGTTGATATACACTGGCATCATGTAAATTCTGTATCGGTTGTGCTTGTGGGTTGGTTTGTTGGGCGAGGCTTTGGATGGTTGGTATCTGCACTTGTGAAAATACGGGGATAGTGGTTGAAATGATGTTTGTTTGAGCCTGGTTGACTTCTAGTCTGGGTTGTGGCAGTGGTTGGTATCACCACTGTTCTGAGGTTCCAAGTGGATGATTGGAACAGACTGATTCTCCGTCAATGGAGGTGCAGTCTGATTCTTCTTCTTGTTGCTATCGTTGTTGTTGTCCTCCACTCCTGCCTGTTCTCCTTGTGAATTGTCTGGGAACATGGCCTTGAAAGCGGGAATCTACATCAACTGCTGGCGAAAATTTCCTATTTCCTCTTGCTTCCTCTGCATCTCCAGCATCATAGCCATCATCATCCCTTGTCCTTCCCGTGCATCCTTCAATGCCTTGAGCATCTCCAGTTGCACATCATTTGTCTGCTCTCCACTTTATTCCTTGCTTTGCCTTCCCGTCTGCCTGACATTCACTAGTTGTTGATCGGCCATGTATGGTGATATTAAAATTCCTTCCGAGGCATCTTCAAGGATGGGTTGATCGAGATTTAGATTCATGCCTTGGAAAGCTTGACTTGCTTGCCTTGGAACTGAATCCGGTGAGGTAATGCTATTTTTTGGTGAAGCTCTTCCTGTTGTTCTCCCACTTTGAGTTGTGGGCATACCCTTCACGAATTCTACACCTCACCAGCAGAGTCGCCAAAGAAATGTGGGCAAGGAAATCGCGCCTTGCTAGTTAGGGTTTCGTATTGGCCGAGGAGGAGAGAAATCCACGAAGAGCACGAAATTGGTTAATTGATTGAAGAAGGGAGAAGAACAGGTGGACGATTACTCCAACGACACGTGGCAGAACTCCTAGAATTCGGGAACCATGTTAGGGTTATTGGGATTCTAAGAGCCTTCTTCTTAAGTCCTTCCACTCCTAGAATCCGAAAACCTTGTTAGAGTTATTGGGATTCCAAGAATCTTCTTAAGTGTTGAGAGAGAATGTCAAGGTCCTTCGATCTTCCAAGAGTCCAAGTCCTGTGTCTGAAGAGAGGTCCCCTTCCCAATGGAATGGAAGGGGTATTTATAGGGTTTTCTGAAAAGTGGTCATGTGTTAGGCACATGCTTTCAGGGAAATTCTAGAAATACCCTTTAATCATCAGAGTAATGCCCAGATCGTCCTGTCCTTCTAGCCACCAATCCAATCCCTTAATAAATTCCCAAAACGAGTCGCCTCCACGAGCCTTCTGCCTCGAGACATGTGAAGGCTTCTCTCGGGTCTAGCACATTTATTTTTAACTTTTTCGTCTTCATTCCATTAGGTTATGTGAACCCTAATTTGCACATTTAATGAGGTTGTGGAACCCTAATTATGAATTTAATTCAATTAGGCCATGTGAACCCTAATTTTTGCACTTGGGCCCACAGGTATACCATTATCACCTATAAATCCATTATCGGCATTGTCCGTGTCTGCTTTGCCTTGCTCTTGCGATGTAGGTGCCATATTTTCTGGATTTTCTACCTCTTTAAAACTTCTTAAAGTGATGAAACTTACATTCTCTTTTGGATTCACCACTGTTTGAGAGGGTAACTTTCCCGAACCTTGTGCCTCCAAGCGATTGATTGCAGTTGCCATTTGTCCCATTTGAGTGCTCAAATTTTGAATACTTTCCCTTGTTTTCTATTGAAATTGCAAAGTATTAGTGGCAAGAGATTTAACAATATCTTCTAAAGACATATTAGAGTTAGAAGATTGGCCCTGTTGTTATCTATTGGAATAAGGCTGGATTAATTCAACTTCCACCTTTAAAAACTTAAACTGATCATTGACACAAACATAAACAATTAATACTTTTATTTCATGTCTTTCCTTAATTTTAGTTAGATAGAAACAAGTGATCTAAAGAACCCTAACTACTAAACAACTTCAGACAATCGCTAAAAATTTAATCTAGTAGATGCTTTAAGAATTAGAAATACTGATGAAACTAAACAACACAAGCACAAGCAGTTGCATTTAATTTAGTTGAATATTCTTCCTAAGATATAATAATCTCGTGATCTACAGTCAATTATTAATCTTAGTTTCCTCGCAAATTAGAGTGACCAAACAATTACAGATTTGATGTCTAATTTAGCAGTAGATTTCAATGAATAATAAACTACAATTAAACAATTCAATCATATAATTTAAGCACAGAAGAATAATCAATATTTAAAATAATAATTGACTATTAAAACTAATTAGATCTCACAGTGTAATAATACTGAGGCTTCTGTCTCCTTAAACCAAGAATAGAAGTTTAGCCACACATGGCCATGAAAAACATCAAAGAATAATAGAGAGAGAAGTTTGTATACATGTCCCTAAGCTCTCTTTGTAATCCTCTATTTATAGGCATAAGACATTAATTCTTTTCCATGTAGGTTTCAACCTTCTAGTGACAATCAACTTCCTTCAAAGAGATCTTCTAAATAGATTTTACTTTCCTTAATTAGATTTGACTTACACACCAAGATTACTCCACCTCATTCCTTCTCCTTGTAGGATTCTTCTTGTTTCTTTCCTTCCATGAATAGAAGCATTAAATATTGTTTGATCTCCATGATATTGACTTTATTGTAACAAAATATTAAATCCTACAAAATAAAATAAAACATATTAATTAAATAAACTAATATAATTAAAAAGGAAAAACATTTAATTGCACCTTAAATAAAAATATAAGAATAATGAGTATATTTAAGCACAAAATAAACACAAAAGATTAAACATTAAGGAATAAAAACATAACATATTTTATTCTCATTAGCAGTTCAATATCACCTCTTTACAGCAATAGGATAATCAAGTATAACAAAATTTACCCTTCAATGAAACTAGTAATCCTAGATAACAACAAACACTGTTACGTGAAACTCCCCTTAGATTATCAATTAATGAAACAAGCAATTCACAAAATTCTTACCATCATACAACCTAGAACACACTTTCTAGATTTAATATAACAACATCGATCTTTAAGAACTAGGGAATTAGACTATTTCAAGTAACAAACACACAAGCTCAAATTGTTTAATCTGTCTACTGATAATCATAACAACACATAAAAGCTTGACCACGATCAATATTACTAAGTGTTACTTGTTTTTAGGAACAACATCAATTACACATACTATTATCCTTAATCTAGCAGATGATATTAAATAGATTAATCTAACTGGCCACATTAAATCAATCAGATCAAATATCATTCAAACAATTAGAATTGATTATCAAGAATGAATTTCATATAAGAAGGAATAAATAATGTTATAACTTAATTAAACCGTTAACTGTAAATAAAGATTCAACATCCACGAGAATTGAATAAGAAAACCAAGCCTAACATGCTGATATAAGAACACTAAATATATATATATATATATATATATATATATATATATATATATATATATATATACGGTCCCGTTCAAGAGCATCCACCTTAAAGAGCAATCAGGCCTTAAATAACATCCACTTATCAAAACGACGTAGTTTTGGAGGGACGTGGTGACATTTTTATAAATACGCGGTGGCATTATATTTACAAAAATGCCACCGCGTCCCTCACGTATTTACAAAAATGTCACCGCGTCCCTCCAAAACTACGTCGTTTTGAGGTGGATGCTCTGGTTGCTCTTTAAGGTGGATGCTCTTGATCCTTACCGTGTATATATATATATATATATATATATATAAAGATTATCCGAGCAGATACTTGTATTTATAGTTAAAACTCCCTAAAACCTGTAAAATTCTGATCTAGTTCTATTTTGGAAAATCTTAGTAGATAGATTCAGTTTCCTTTTCAACACTTAGATCCGGCCCATCTCCAAGTCCACAAGTCAATCCATAATTATAGAGTAACACCTCTACAGAGAAACGTAGAGTCACCAATCGTAGAGTGAAGCTCCTTTTCTAGCATCTTAGTTCATCTTCAGCTAGCCATCGTAGGAAAATCGTAGAGTGCCAAGCCACAAATCATAGAATGAACATCATAATCGAAGAATGCTAGACTGCATAGTCCTTGATCTAGCTCCCACTCTATAAAAGCAGACTGCCAACCATGCAATAGTAGAGTACCTTTACTGCAAGAACGTATGGTACATGCACCTAGCAATCGTCGAGTGACTGCCCAAGCCTTCACTACAATTGAAGAGTCATAACAGCCAACCAATCGTAGTGTGCAGCTTCCATTCTATGATTTCTGTCTGGATTCCTCTCTTCGTTCAACGATTGTAGAACACTTCTGTAGAACAACTGAAAACTAACCATTTTACTTCAAATCTACTACTTCACCTCCAATACTTCCCTGAAACAATAAACACCTTAAATTTGCTCACTTACACATAAAACATGTAATAAAACTAATCATAAAGGAATCAAAATCATAGAATATTATGCACTTATCAAATTCCCCCACACTTGGTCTTAACATGTTCTCATGTAAATAGAAAAATAGATCATACTACAATTCAGAGGATTTTATTTAGCCAAACTTCCAAATGTTTCAATTTCAATTCCCATATATGAATATCGATACTAATCAACAGAAATATGGTTAACACTTCATCAATTTGCAATAACAACCTTGTCATTCTCCACTGAACTTCTTTAAATCAAAATGCATCCAATTAAATACTTTCTTATGATCAACATAAATACCTAACTGAGTTCATATAATAACCCAACTATGCACAATCGTCTCACAACTCAGAACCTAATTTTTCTGTTATATTTTCCACATAACAAAACCTTCAATTTCAAATTCTTTTAGGTAAATGTATTTTATACTCCATTCGAATTTCACATTCTCTTCTTCATTTGCAAGTGAGTTCATTTTATGCTCCATCTCACTTAATTGCATGTGTTTATGGGTGACTGCATTTTATGCTCCATCTCAACCCACTACATGACTGCACCTTTTTTTTCTTTCATTTTGGTTCTTTAAACATAAGCAGTTAAAAAATTCTAAATCATGAAATTAGTGCACATAGTTAGACCCCACATATAAACTTAGCTAACTAAACATGTATCTCATACTCAAATACTCATGCAACACAAGTTTAATTCAATATCAGACAATTGTAAATCCTTACTTAGTTATCATTATTTATCAATCAGTTAAGCATAAATGAAATTCTAGAAATCAGCATTAATTTCACTCTACGATCGTAACCTTTAATAGCTCATCTAAATAAAATCGTAGAGCTAATTTTTTTTAAAAAAAAAATCACAATTTCAGCCACACATTAACACAAAAAAAAACAAAGTTTCCTAAAACCTCCCCCACACCACACTCAAACCTTACATTATCCCCAATGTAAGAAAATTATGCAAAGATGATTAATAAAATGCAACTAAGAAGAAAAAGGAAAGGAAATCAAATATGAGTTCTTGGGTTGCCTCCCAAGCAGCGCTCTTGTTTATTATCATTGGCTTGATATCAATCCTCTCAATCTATGGAATTGGACATGTATACTTCAAATGAACTAGTAGTGGTTCAAGTTCTAAAGTAGGAGCCTGCACCGTAGAAGGGAACAATTTATTGTGAGTCACAGGTAATTGAATGGAAAACACTTCAGTTTTCTTTGTAATTTTTGGCAAGGAATGTAGTGCAATTATAGTCTCCTTTAGCTCTTGATTCTGCTTAGTTCCTTTGTGATAACCCAGATTTTCAGGAATTATTTAAATAAGAATTTAGTAGATAAGATTCTTATTATGAGGTGTTTTGAGTTTGAGTAGATATATATATTTGTTATATATATTTTGAGATATGTGATGAGGTTTAATAGTTGATTTAACTATTGATGAAAATAATGAAATTGTTATGAAATTATCTGAATAATAGTAGTTTATTTAATTGACTTAAGAATTATATTGCGAAATAATATAATTTGATTATTAAGCCTTGGAAATAAATTGTTATGAGTTAATCTCACAAATAAAGTGAGTGATTCACTTAATTTAAATAGTGAATTAATGTAAATATAATTGATTTAATAAAGTGAGAAGGTAATGTTTTACATGTAAATGTAATACATTTATGAAATAGCTTAATATATTATATTTAGTCAAGTGAATGTAAATTGATTATGAGAGTGAGAGGAACCGATATAATTATAAATATTAGTGTTAGATTTAATGAATTAAATTAATATTTAAATTTTGATTAAAAGTATAGATTAAATAAATTGTCTTGGGAAAATTTATAGAATGAAGGAAATTATATAATTATACATAATAATTGTATAATTTATTATAGATGTTATTATGGAGTAATATAATTAAGTGTAGTGATGTTTAATTTAATTAAATAATTAAATTAGAAGAATATTTAAATTAGAGAATTAATTAATTATTCAAATAAAAAAATTATAATTATTGGCTAAGTAAATATTATGTTGTCTAAATAAAGATCGAGATTTGAATTAAATGGAGTGTGACATATATGTATCATATTATAAGAAAATATTAAATTAAATTGGAAAGAAACTAGATTAAAGTTGGGCAAACAAGGTCTTATGACCTTGCGTATTTGTAACTGCTAAGTTTTGTAACTGGCTAAATCACGTTAAAATGGTGGTCAGTTTATTTGCAAAGAGCACAGAAGAGAGACAATTGAGAGAGAAGGAATTCTCTGAGAATTTGAGAGAGATTTGAGAATCAAAGAAGGAAGAAGCAAGAAGATTATCTAAAGTTTGCTTTAAATTTAGCTAATCAAAGGTAAGCAATTTAGTTCAAAAGGTTCTCAATTTATTTTCTAAAATTACTTTACTGTAATTCATTTTAATGTTGAATTAGTTGAGGAATTTGATAAATGTGTTAATGAATGTTTATAATATGATAATTATCATCAAGAAGTGATTTTTGAGTGATTAAATTCATGAAAACATGTCTAAAAAGGAGAAATTGGAGTTTTGTAGTAATATATATGTTTTGGTCTACTTTGAGGCTAGATTTGGCTAGAAAATCATGCAGTAATATGTAAATTGATAGTAGATGTTGAATATTATACATTAAAAAAATGAAAAGAACGCAAGATGAATGAATCAATTTGGTTGAGAAACGAACTCGTAGTGAATGAATTCGCTAAATATGTTTAAAATATAAAAATATAGCATGAAAACTGAATTGGAACCCTTCAAATGATTTGTTCAAGTTTCTGAAATGTTATAATTATTACGTAGATGAGTAGTTTAGAGTTTAACGAGTTCATAGAGTCAAAAGCCAACTAATTCCGACTTAAAATGAAGAAGTTATGAAGATTTGAAGTTTATGGCGAGTCTGCAGAAGCTGAACCTGAGTTCCAGTGTAGCTGCACTGGAATGAAGTGCAGTTGAGGCGCAGCCGTGCCATTTCCAAGGCTTAATATCGTGCAGCCGCTCCTATGGTGTGTCAGGTGTGACTGTTTTGATCTCCTTTAATAAAATGGGCATATCTTTTTCATAAGAACTCCGATTGAAGCGATTCAAGATGATTTGAAACGAGGAAGAGTAGACCTAAAACTTTTATTTAATAAGTTTTAAATTTGAGGAACTGGGGTTAAAATGACCATCTTTGGGATTGATGTGCATTCAGAGGCAATCAAAGAGTGTCGTGCATGCACATACGCAAGTGTAGTGCTTCTGACGGTAAAAGATGTTCTAAGTTATTTTAATTTAAATGAAATAAATATTATAAGATGTGGAATGAGGCTAATATAAACCAGTAAGGATTCCTAGCAAGACTTAAACACTTGAATGAACTTCGAGTATGACTAAGGAGAAATATAGTGAGGTATAAATCAAAGTTAACACAATCAAATTGAACATTGTGTATTGATTAATAGGAAGGGCTATGGGATGTAGAGTAAAGTTTACATTACAACTACTATGCGTTGCTATGTGACTAATAGTTGATGTTCATGATTATATAACTGTGTATGACACGTAAAGTACAGATAGCTGTAAGCTGTTAATCTGTTATTGGTAAACAAAGACCAAGGCAAGTCTTTTAGTTCCTATTTGTTATCTGAACTTGATGATGAATTGTTTTAAATCTATATTGCAAATAACATGATGTATTACTTATGCTGTAAGTATTAAATGTTGAAGTCAATTTATGACTACATCGGTTAATCGAGTAAGGAATGCTGATTGGGTTATGGAACTCAATTTTTATTTGATATATGATGTACAACATGCACAATTTTTTTAGATAGATGTTTATGATGTATAAGATGAGCATGTTATTTATGTGCTACGTGTTGCACGAAAATTGTTAGATCTTGCTGAGCTGTTGAGCTCAATCTTGCAAATAACTATTTTTGCAGGTTAAGGATTCAAGGTAACGCTATGTGCTACCTGAATGGCAAGGATCAGATGAAATGCATGAAGATTAAATATTTCAACTATATTTGTTATTCTTTTAAACCATGTTTAAAGTTTTGGAAATGTACTTAGTTGTTTATGATGTTTAATTCATGTGAGTTGTAAATTTATATTATCCGATGTATAGAGAATGTTAATTTGAGATGTAATTTTTTATATAATAACTCTGGTGAGGTGAATCATGGAATAAAATTGATTCAAAGATATGTAGACAATAAAGGTTGTGATTCAGGGAGAGTAAAGAACGAAGATAAACAAGTTTAAATTATTCCACATTTTTATTAATTGTATCGTCAAACAATGATGTAAAATTAGAAGTTTGATGTATCATTAATGATCGAGGTTAAGATTTGAATTGTATGAATTTTGGGGTCGTTACATCCTTTTTCTTTCTTCAATTCCATGCTGCTGGTAATTGTAATCTCCAAATTCTCCTTATTTGTTTGCTCAAAAATTCCCTGCACTATAGGGTTAATAACATCAGCAACAAAAACAGAATTAGCATCACCTGGATACCTCACGACATCATATATATTGAATTGAATCTCTTCATCACCAAACTCCATGGTCAAGTTCCCATTGTGCACATCAATTAGTGCTTTAGTTATTTTCAAGAATGGCCTACCTAAGAGAACATGTGTTGGATTTGGAGATTTATCATCATCCATATCCACATTGTAAAAATCTGCAGGAATTATCAATTCATCCACCTCTACCTCTTTCTCCTCCTTCTTAGTCTTTGAATTCCTGGTTAGAAAAAGTAAATAATTAGTTTCAACCCGAACAGAAGAGTTAGTAATTACCTTAGATGACTCTGCCTCCTCCTTGCCCTCCTCCTCATCAAATTCAGAATTGGTTTTAGGCACTACATTGTCACACCTAACATTGTTGCCTGTTTCACCATTGTCTGACTTTCTTTGTACTGAAAGCACAGACTTTCCTTGCTTCCATACCTCTGCACCACTTCTTAAGGTAATTGCACTTACATTCTCTCTTGGATTGACAACAGTTTGAGAAGGTAACTTTCCTGAGCCTTGAGACTCCAATTTACCAACTGTGGTAGCAAACAGACCCATTTGATTTCTCAAATCGTGAATGGAAGTTCTTGTGTCTTGTTGGAACTGCTGTTTCTAGGTCATGAAAGCTTTAAACATGTCTCCATGAGATGGTCCAGAACTGGAAAGAACTGCTTGTTCATGTGTTTGGTATTGCTATTGAATCTGTTGAAAACCAGTCTGCCTATTATCCCCAAAGCTCAAGTTGGGATGATTTCTCTATCCTGTGTTATAAGTATTAGAATAAGGATCATATTAATGTTGAGGTTGTCCTAGAAATGTACCACATCATTGACTTGTTGAACAATGCCATCTTCTTGCAGTGTTGGACACATATCTGTACTATGACCTAGCAATGAACAAATTCCACATACTTTTGCTACTTGCACGTTCCTTGCAGCCATCTGTTTAACATAGTAGTTAAGTCAACAATTTGATGTTCAAGATTACATGTGTTCACCTCATTCACCTTCTTGGGTGCATGATCATTTCTGGTTCTATACTGCTGTGAGTTGGCTGCTATGTTTACAATTAAGTTCCTTGTAACCTTTGGAGTCTTATCAACCAATGTTCCTCCACTTGCAACATCAATCATACTCTTATAAATTGGAAACAATCCCTCATAAAAGTACTGAATCAGGTGTTGATCATCAATTTGGTGAGGTGGACAGCTAGAACACAATTTTGTAAATCTTTCCCAGTACTTATAGAGAGTCTCTTCATTGAATTGTTTGATGCCACATATCTCCTTCCTTATATTAGCAACCCTTGAAACACGAAAATATTTCTCCAAGAATAACTTTTGCATATCATTCAATGTTTGAATTAATCCTGAAGGAAGATAGTATAATCAGTCATTTGCCAAATCTACTAGTGAGAAGGGAAAAACTCTAAGCTTAATCTGCTCTTCAGTTACTCCTTGTTGCTTCATGGTAGAACAAACCACATGAAATTCTTTTATATGCTTGTATGAATCTTCACCTGCAAGACCATGAAAAGTAGGCAAAAGATGAATTAGTCCCGAGTTCAATTCAAAAGCAACAACTAAATTAGGATATTCTATACACAATGATGGTTAATTAAAACTAGGAGTAGCTAATTCTTTCAAAGTCCTGTTGTTATTGACAACATTCATATTTTCTTCTTCTGACTCATTGGATGAACTATTCGACAACAAATCAAGTGCTATATTGAGGCCAGGTGATGGAACAAAAGCTTCTTCTAGATCTGCAATTGTGCTTCTGGCTCTAAGATTCTCTTTTCTTAGCCTTCTTGTAGTATTTTTAATCTTTAGATCAAAATTTAATTTACCAGATTAAAAGGATCTAGTCATAAACTAAAAAGAAACAAAGAATAAACAAAAGCAAGTAATCATTCCTCGATAACAACACCAAAATTTGGGAAGTTGTCGTTTATACTCCAAAATTAAACACTTTTCACTCTACAAAATTGCAATTAACTCAGTACAGCAGTAAGTAAGGGTCGATCCCACATAGAATGATATTGTTTTAAATCTATTCCAATGTTTCTAATTTAAATAAATAAACAATATTAAAGAAGGGGGTTTTAAATTTGATTAACTAATATAAACATAATTAAATTAATAGGAATAGAAAATGTATTAAAAACTTCAGTTTTGCAGTTCAGTATCACCCCTTTACAGCAATAGAATAATCAAGTATATAACAAAATTTACCTGGCCTCAATGGAACTAATAGTCTTAGATAACAACAAACTCTGTTACTTGAAACTCCCTTGAATTATCTTTTAATGAATGAAGTTCTTTTCGAGATTCTTACCATAATACATCCTAGAACAAGCTCTCTAGATTTAATATAACAACAACATTAAGAACTATGGAATTAATAGACTATTCTAAGCAACTAACACACAAGCTCGGATTGTTTAACCTGCTTACTGACAATTATAACAACACATAAAAGCTTGACCACAATCAGTATTACTAAATTCTACTTACGATTAAAAACAATATCAATTACATATAATATTATTTTAATCTAGCATACGATATTAAATAGATTAATCTAACTGGCCACATTAAATCAATCAGATCAAATACCATTCAAACAATTAAATTGATTATCAAGAATGAATTTCATATAAGAAGGAATAAATAATGTTATAACTTAATTAAACCAATAACTATAAATTAAGGTTCAACAACCCTAATGTGACGCTCCCAAAATCGGTATACATCACCCATTCTGAGTTGCCAAATACATGGTACAGAAAACAACTACAGATTTATTATTATAATTGTCGTGCAAAGTACGACAACACATATTGTGAGTTTAAATACAAATATTGTCTTCTAGACAATATCCACACTCAAATAAATCCTCATTATAATTATTAATACACTATTTTATAAAAACAGTGAGGACTGCTAAAACAACTGCCTTAGAACATCACTCCACACCCCGATTACTTCCCGCTATATTCTCGCTTCCTGAGAAAAAAAATAAAACAAAAAGGAAAATGGTTAGCTCAACTAGCCCAGTAAAGAATATTATGACTAAGATAATATAGAGCAAATTATCATTAGCCTTCAACAAATCAGATAAAATATAATGGACAACAAGTTTTAGATCAATAACAATTCATTAGAAGAGTTAAGTAGAGAATGAAGTCTACTACCATTTATGAATTTAAAAGTCCATCATCAATATTTTATCCCTGTAATATCAATCAATATACATCTTGAAATAATATTCATCTTTGCACTACGGGTCAAAGATATTCATCTGTATCACCAGTTGGTTGTGTTCATCTCAATACCTGTTCATCTTTGCACTACGAGCTAAAGATATTCATCTGGTAATCATTCATCTTTGCACTACATGCCAAAGATATTCAGTTATATCATCATTTAGGATTGTGAATGATGAAAAATATTTTTAATAAACGAATCCAGTGAGAGAAAAGAACAAAGATTAGGGATTCGTACTTCGGTTTATCCACGTTCAAAAATACTCCATAATAAACCATAGTGGAGTAAAATTCAAGAATAAAGATCAAAACATGGATACAATCAAAGATAGTAACCAAAATAGACATCTTGGATAAAGAAGAGAAAATTTCATTTTTCTGTGAATAGTGTCGTATTTGTGAATAATATTGTATACGTGAATAGTATCATATACGTGAATAGTAACCTTGACACAAAAAGGTAGATATTCCACAAGAAAAATCATACTAATATTTCAGTATAATGATATTGAAAGAATAACATCATTTACGAAGAAAATAACATCCCTTACCTCAAAAGAACAGTACTTCTGACTGGAATATCGAATATAGTACTGAAGAAAACTTACATTGAATAGAAACTCTCAAAGTATCTAAATACTCACAAAAATACGCTCGATATAATAGAGAAAGAAAATTTCATATTTTGGTGTGATTTTCAATTCAAACTAAGCACCTTATTTATAGAAAAATGTTAGAACGCCAAAGTAGACTAACCTGCTACCTGATGGCTTTACCTGCTACTATTCATGCACACAACTTTTGAAATAAAATTTTAACACAGTTCTCACAACCAACAGTAGGGCCCACCCAATCTAGAAATTTCCAAAATGTTTTAAAATTTAAACAATAATTAGAAATTTCAATAATTCATAATAAATAGCCCTTTTTATCAGAAAAATACGAATTTTATGTCCATTCCTTAGGAAATTTAATTCTCTACAACTTTGTAGAAGAAAGTTTTTCTAAATTTCAAATAGAAAATGCCCGAAATCCACATACGGATGATTTTTAATACCTCTATTTTGACAAAATATTGATAAAACACCTCAGCATTAATTCCTTCATTTATATCCACATAAAAATAAATATTTCCTTATCATATAAATTAATAATTAATTATTCACAAATAATATTACATGATCACAATACTAACAACCAGGTCGTTCCCAGGAAAGAGGGGGCTTTTCGATAAGGATTTCTCCTTACTGGCGTGCAATTAGGTGACCAAAACTCTCCTTAGACAGAACTTCCTTAGACATTGCCAACAATGTTATCCAATAATATTATTCAAATAATATGAATTATTGATCTGATAATAGAAAATACTGTGCAATTATAATTATTGAAACAACAATAATATAAAATATCAATGTAGCAAATATTGAATCGATAACATAAAATAAAATAGTAATTACTGTAATAATTATTGAGTAGTTTATTCTCAAGTAAGAATCAATAATTCAAAAATACTGTGCAATACCGTGTGCTACTGTGCAACTACGCGTATTACTGTATTTTAACCACCGAATATTCCAACAGTGTTAACGGTAACAACTACGCCTTTATTTATAAAAACTCAAACTTGTCATTTTTTTCATCCGACCATTTTCCGTTATGGGGCCCATAATGACTGCGCCATCGTACGAATATTCCCCGACAGCAAGAATATTCCACGACCAAATGAATATTCCCCGACAACAATGAATATTTTATAACCACTTATTTATTTTGTAAAATTTGCATTCACCTATAACCAAAGCATTATATCAAATTAACACCTTATTATTTAAAATAATAATTAGAAGAAATTAGATTTTATTTATAAAAAAGTTGGGGTCTTACACCTAAGAACTAAATAAGAAAACCTAGCCTAACATGCTGATATAAGAACACTAAATGTGTGACGCTCCCAATTCTAGGTACCTTTAAACCCCAACAATGGTGCATCACAGTACTAACCACTAGGCATAATCATAAAGCCAGAAATATAATTAATAAATTATTACAAACCATATTAATCTAACTTCCCAGGTTCTAAGACCTTTACAAGTTTGGAAGCATCATAATATAATAATTATTACATCATTCTACTTAATATATATAATTCATAACCTAAACTATTACATAATATTTTTTTTATTATGTAACTTTTCATTTTCCTTTGTCTTTCTTGCCCGAGCTTTTGCCCCGCTCGAGCTTAGCTGAAAACATTTTTATATAAAGTAAGAATGAGCTAACAAGCTCAGCAAGTATAACAAAAAAACAAGAATCATGTTTTCATTTCAACAACTGAATAATAATTGTGAAACTATTTCGAATAAAAAGGAATAATAATAGTAAATTCCCCTTTTTAATTAACATTCTTGAAACTACATATTGAGCAGCCAAAAGACCTTAAAAAATTTCTTTTTCATAAAAGTTTTAACAAAAATTCATCTATAACTGTCATTTTCTATGTTCGTTAGGGGATCATCCTATTGTTTATGTTATACACAACCTATTTTTTTTAAACGACTATTTGCGTTTACTTTTACACCGCGAAGGCCAATCGAAAATTTGACCAAAAGTTTCCCTAATAATAAGGTTGTTCATCTCAGACTTAAATTAGAGTCCTTGCTAATTTAATTTGGTTTAGATAGCATTTAAGAATTTAATAAATTCAAATCAAGTCTTAACATCTGTCTAGCCAAAACAATAAGGCATCGACGCACTTTAATAATAATTCATAAAATATCGAACTTTAAATCTTTAAGTAACATGGAGTTTTAGCATACCGAATAATTCGTGCAATTTATTAAATTTCTTGCACAAGTTTTGATTTCACATAATATATAGATATTGTGTAAATTGACATTTTAATATAATCTGTAAAGGAAGCTAAATTTTTTGCACAATAATATAATTTGTGGAAATAAAATTCGCGAAAGAGTTTAAGAATACTTACCTGAAGCATTCTTTATTATTTATTTTAAAAATGCTCTTCAATTATCCTACACATTTAATAATCAATAATATGCCAATTAGTCACATAAAAACATATTGTCTTACATCACATTATTACTCATTTTATATTGTTTGCGTTTTGTAATTTAATTAGTGCAACAATCTTCTTTAAAAACGTCTTAAGGCGTTGCGGCATTCGGAAACGCCACAACCCTCCTAACCACTCCCTAGGATGGTTTATAACCATTAATATTCATTTTGTAATATTTATTATTATTATTATTTCTATTATTGTTATTTTTATTCTTACAATTATTATTTTTAAGTTGGAATATTTTCGAACTGTCAAAATATCGCATGTCGTAGTGTCGCGACACGGCACCTCGACATGCTCGTGACACGCCCGTGCACGATGCCACTCAACGTCATCCAACATGCCTCAACATGCACCACATTGTTCGGCGTCCCTTGACATGCTTCGACATGCACCGCATCGAACGGCGTTGTACAACGTCTTTCTTGACTGTTTTGACCCCCTCCTTCCTAACCTCATAACTTGGTTGTTATAAGTCAGAATTAGTCCGCTCTCGCGTCATTTTCTTCCTTGTAACATCTACTACAAATTCCTCCGGGTGTAAATATTTTTCAGGTTTATTTTCAAGACAAAATAGTGGCATAAAAGTCCATACCCGAAACAATTTTCTACTTTGGCAGTTTTAACTAGTCTCTTTCCGAAAGGCATAACTCTCACCTTCGGACTCGAAATGACGTCAATCTTACGTCCACGAACTCGTTACTTAAACTACTACACAATCCCCAAAACGAAAAATTTTCTAGTAAGCCAATCGGAATAGAAATATGTTTGAAAGTCAGGGTTCACACTAGTTATTTTTAACTTTTAACTAGTTTTTCAAAAAAATTCGCCATGACTTCTTTACACAAGATTTTTCTTCCATTCCAATTAGGTGATCTTCTTAACTCCTAGGATCATAACATGACACCCTAGAACTTAATTTTTAGATTTTATATGTTACCTCAAAATGCCATCAAAATAGCCCATAACAGTCCATAAATTAGTCCTTTTTCTATTCCTTTACGCATAGGTTTGTATTTTTTTTTGTTCCACTTTTCATGAAATCTAACAATTAGTTTAACATATTATATATATCCTTATCACTCCAAGATCCTTCCATGATCTTTCATTAAAACCAACCACCAACAAAGCACTTCCTATCAAGGTATAAAGCTTTTAAAAGAAAGAAAATTAGGAGGATGAAATAGTTAGGGTTCTTAACTTTTCTTACTTCTTCTTCTTGATCTTGGTTAGGACTTGATAAATCAAATTTAGCTTCCTTTACTTCTCCTCCTTGTCCGTTCACTTCCTCTCTCTATCTCTCTTGTTATTTCTTTTCTTCTGCTCTGTCTTTTCTTTCTTGACTTAGAAATTAAAGTTGAAGGAATGAAATGAAATAGATAAGTGTTTGTTGATTAATAAAAGCACCCAACACTTAACTCAACCAAGCTTGAATTAACTAACCTAACTAAAGCTAGACATCATAAGGGCTTGTTTGGCTTAATTAATTTGGTGGAGGAGAAAAGGAATTAATTAGCATGATTGTTAGATTAAAACTTACCATTTATTAAGTGACTCACCCCCTTTATCACCCCCAAGCCCCATACCCAGCCACCTCTCTCTCCTTCTCTCATTTCCAAGTTCAATTAACCACATGCTTGAAATTATAATCCAATGACACATAACTATCATCTTCTTTAGCAAGTGACACCTAGCCCTTAAACTTATCTTCACATTTCCAAGTTCATTTAATCTTATCTTTAAATTTATTAGCAAGACACATGACCGTCAAGTCCTCTAACAAGTGACACATGTCCTACATTTACTTTGGCTCCAAGCATTAAGTTTTAACCCTAAGCTTGAGCCTTGGCTCAACCCTAAGCCAAGTCATTCTAAACCTAGGCTTTAACCATTTGCGCAACCCTTTCCAAGCCATTCCGAACCCTAGCCAAGCCATTTTAAATCCTAGGTAAATTGGCTTAGTTACTTTCAAACTTATTAATATTATTATTAATATTATTTTCTAGTTTCTTTTCTAACTTTCACATTTATTCAAATTATTGACTTTCTCATTTTTAAGTTTCGATTTCACTTTTCGTCCTCATTTCCTGAACAAACAATATGTCAAAGTTCGAAAATTCAAAAATACGAAAATGCGTTTTTAGCGTGAATAGTGATTTTACATCTTTTCTGATAAAAATATTTTTATAGGAGATTTTGTCTCCTTTTTCCAAATAAATGTTATGCCGTAATTCGAAAATTTTAAAAAATGAAAAAAGCGTTTTCTGCATTTTATGAATAATGATTTAGCGTTTTTCTCAGAAAATTTTTATTTTGTAAAAAAATTCCAACGCACATTCCTAATCACATAACCCAAAATCTAGGTCAAAAATCACCCTTCAATCATATAAAACACAAACATTTCCATTAAATATTTATTTTATTTAATAAATTTTAATAACGATTATTACAAGGATGCTACATTCTCGATCATTACATTCTTCCCCCCTTATAAAGATTCTGTCCCCAGAATCATAATACAAGGTTACACAAAAAGGTGGGGATAATTACTTCTCATTTTATCTTCGAGTTTCCACGTTGCCTCCTCGACATTGTGGTTCCTTTATAATACCTTTATAGATGTTATAACTTTATTTTTAAAACTTGTTCTTTCCTATCAATTATCTGAATATGAATTTCTTCATATGTTAAGTCTCTTTCAAATTGAATAAGCTCATATTTTAGTACATGTTTATAATCTGGCTTATACGGTCTTAAAACTAAAACATGAAACACATTATGTACGTGCTCCAACTTCGGGGGTAAAGCTACTTCATAAGCTACCTCCCCTATTCTTCTTAGTACTTCAAATGGTCCTATGAATTTTGGACTAAGCTTCCCTTTCTTTTTGGACCGTATCTTCCCTTTCTAGGGAGACACCTTTAAAAATATTTAACTACCGAATTCAAAGTCTCTCTTCTTGCGATGTTGATCTGAATATTTCTTCTGTCGATCTTGAGCTGCAACAAGCCTTGCTCTTATTACTTTCATAATTTCCACCGTTTGTTGTACCAATTCTGGTCCCAACAGTTAATGTTCCCCTACCTCATCTCAGCACAATGGCGTTCTACACTTCCTTCCGTATAACACTTCGTAAGGCGGCATGGATATACTTGTGTGACAGCTATTATTGTAAGCAAATTTCACTAAAGGTAGGTGATCATCCCAATTTCCTTTGAAGTCCATGACACAAGCTCTCAGCATATCCTCCAAGGTCTGAATTGTTCGTTCACTTGGTCCATCTGTTTGAGGATGATATGTTGTGCTCAACCTCAGTTGCATTCCCACCCATTCTTGTAAACTCTTCCAAAAATTTGATGTGAACTGCGAATCCCTATCCGACACAATTGAAATTGGCACTCCATGTCTTAAAATAATTTCTTTTGCATAATGTTTTGCTAACTGATCCAGATTAAACCTAATCTTACTTGGTAAGAAATGTGTCGAGTTAGTCAAACGATCTGCTATAACCCACGTAACCCCTTAGCATATTTGAAAGTTCTACCATAAAATCCATTATGATATGCTCCCATTTCCATTCTAAAATTTTTAATGGTTGTAGTAACCCGCTCGGTCATTGATTCTCAGCCATTACCTTCTGACAGGCAGACACCTGCTGATACGACTTCTCTTTT
Organism: Panax notoginseng; assembly: GCA_016801055.1. Taxonomy (NCBI): domain Eukaryota; kingdom Viridiplantae; phylum Streptophyta; class Magnoliopsida; order Apiales; family Araliaceae; genus Panax; species Panax notoginseng. The sequence continues at coordinate 14,886,495 of CM029023.1, read as the reverse complement.
CTTGTTCGGCCACCAAAAATGTTATCGAAGATCTTGATAAATTTTATTACTACCTGGATGAATTGAGAACCTCGAACTATGGGCCTCTTGCAAAATTTCTTCCCTTACTTCTGGTACTGGAGGTACCCAAATTCTTTCTTCAATCCTTAATACTCCTTCATTATCTAATTTAAATTTAACATTTTCCCCTTCCAAAATTCTCTTCCTTATATTCTCACACTCCTCATCTCCAAGTTGTGCTCCTTTCACTTTGTCCAATAAGGTTGGACGAGTCTCCATCACAAAAAAATTTTCGTTTGATGCTTTCGAAAATCTCACTTCTATCTCCATTTTAGACATTGTTGTTATTAGCTCTTCTTGAGCCATTAGCATTGACAGTTTCTCCCTACCTTTTCTACTTAAAGCGTTTGTCACTATATTTGCCTTTCCCGGGTGATATAGAATTCGACAATAATAATCCTTGATTAACTTTAACTGTGACGCCTCCAAAATAGGTATACATCACACATTCTGAGTTGCCAAATACATGGTACAAAAACAACTATAACTTTATTATTACAATTGTCGTAAAAAATATGACAACACACATGCTATGAGTTTAAATACAAATATTGTCTTTTAGACAATATCCACACTCAAATAAGTCCCCATTATATTTATTGATACACTATTTTACAAAATAGTGAGACTACTAAAACAACTATCTTGAATCATCACTCCATACCCCGGCTAGTTCCTGCTAAATTCTCACCTCCTGAGAAGAAAAATGGAACAAAAAGAAAAAGGGTGAGCTCAACTAGCCCAGTAAAGAATATTATGACTAAGATAATATACAACAAATTATCATTAGTCTTCAATAGGGAAAAATCTGATAGAATATAATAGACAACAAGTTTTAGATCAACAACTGCAGCGGAAACAACAATCCATTAGAAGAGTCAAGTAGAGAATGAATTCAACTATCTTCTAAGATTTAAAAGTCTATCATCAATATTTTGCACCTATAACATCAATCAATATATAATCTTGAATCAAATATTCATCTTTACACTACAGGCCAAAGATATTCATTTGTATCACCAGTTGGTCATGTTCATCTCAACACCTGTTCATCTTTCCACTACAAGCCAAAGATATTCATCAGTTAATCATTCATCTTTGCACTACAGGCCAAAGATATTCAGTAATATCATCATTTAGGACTGAGGATGATGAAAAATATCTTAAAGAAAACGAATTCAGTGAGAAAAAAGGATAAATATTAGGTATTCGTACTTTAGATAATCCAAGTTCAAAAATACTTTATAGTGGTATAAAATGTAAGAATGGAGATCAAGACATGGATTAAATTTCAAGAATAAGGGTCACAACAGATACCTTGGAAGGAGAAAAAAAATAATTTTTTTTCTTTTATGAACAGTACCGTATGAACTGTACCCATGAACAGTACCCGTGAACAGTATCATATGAACAGTACCCGTGAACAGTACCCAGTCATGAAAAGTTCCAAATATGATAAAAGAAATCAGACCAATATTCCTATGAAATGATATTAGATGAAGCGAAATTTCTAATCATTTCAGGAATTATAGAAGCAACACTTACCATAGTAAGTCCGAATTTTGGAATACGAGATAAACTAATATCGCTTACGTAATATGGAGTATGAAAAAAAATAATATTTCTCACGGGTATTGCAATAAAATAATATCCTTTACCCTAGTAGAAACTAGATTTGATTGGAATATCGGATATTATTCTGAGAAAATCTTGCAGAAAAACTACGCTCAAATTATTCTTATACTCAAGAAAAATACTCACAATACTATAGAATAAGAATTTCTGATATTGAAAATGGTGTGATTTAGGATGGAGGGTTGCCCTCCTTTTATAGCGCAGCACGGAGGATAAATAACACACATGCCAAATTTTCTTTTCTTTCCAAAACCTAACATCCTGCCCAACTTTCCATTTTTCAAAGCCTAACTCTTATTTTCTCATAGAAGAGGGCCCACAGATTTAGAAGATGAATTGCAGGAAGGATTTCTTCACCACTCAAGTGGTCCCAATGAAGAAATAAATCACATTACAGCATATAATTTTGAAAAATGCAGTACACCGAATTTGAAAAACAAAGGAGCACATCAAGCTTCTCACCTACACTTTACCTTTAACAATTTCACTTGCTTATATTATAATAATATTAATACCATAAAAAAATATATTATTATACTATCACATTATAATAATAATATATTTGAATGAATATTTTATCGGAAAAAAATAATTGCCAAACTTTCAACAACTAATTTATGTAAAATCCCTTCATTTATATCCACATAAAATAAATATTTTTTTATCATATAAATTGATAATTAATTATTCACAAATAATATTACAGAATCACAATAATGACAACCAGGTCATTCTCAGGAAAGAGGGGGCTTTCCGATAAGGATTTCTCCTTACTAGCACGCAATTAGGTGACCAAACATCTCCTTAGACAGAACTTCCTTAAACATTGTCAATAATACTATCTAATAATATTATTCAAAAATATGAATTATTGATCTGATAATAGAAAATATTGAGTAGTGACAATTATTGAAATAACAATAATATAAAATATCAACGTAGTAATTATTGAATCAATAAAATAAAATATTGAACTGTAATTACTGTAACAATTATTGAGTAGTATCTTCTTACGTAAGAATCAATAATTCAAAAATACTGTGCAATATCGTGTGCTACTGTACAACCACGCGTATTACTGTATTTTAACCACCAGGTATTTCAACAGTGTTAACGATAACCATTACGCCGTTATTTATAAAAACTCAAACTTGTCGTTTTCTTCATCCGACATTTGCGTTATGGGGCCCACAAATGGCTGCGCCATCATACGAATATTCTCCAACAGCAAGAATATTCCACGACCAAACGAATATTCCCCGACAACAATGAATATTTTATAACAACTTGCTTATTTTATAAAATTTGCACATTTCACCCATAACCAGAGCATTATATAAAATTAATTCCTTATTATTTCAATATAATAAATAGAGAAAATTTAATTTTATTTATAAAAAGTTGGGGTCTTACAACCTCCCCTCCTTAAAAAATTTTGTCCTCGAAATTGACGACGTACCTGGTGTTTCGAAAAGGTGAGGAGACCTCGCTTTCATTTCTGATTCCAACTCCCAGGTCATTTCTTCAATAGCATGGTTTCTCCACAAAACCTTAACTTGTGGTATAACCTTGGTGCGTAGGACATGCTCTTTCCTATCCAAGATCTTAACAGGTACCTCCTCGTACGTTAAGTCTTCGGCTATCTCGTCTGGTTCTAACTCAATAATGTGATTCGGGTCTTTCACATATTTACGAAACATAGATATATGAAAAATATTATGAATACGAGACATGCTTCGAGGTAATGCGAGTCTATAGGCCACATTTCCTATTCGGTCAAGAATCCCAAATTGACCAATAAATCGTGGATTGAGCTTTACTCTCTTCCCAAATCTTGTAACTCCCTTCCATAGAGCAATACGTAACAATACAGGATCCCTAATATTAAATTCCACGTCCTTTTGATGAAGATCCGCATAACTCTTTTGTCAATCTTGTGTGGTTTGAATACGTTGCCGAATCATTTGGATCTTTTCTGTAGTCATGTGTACCAATTCTGGTCCCAACAACGTTGCTTCACCCACCTCGTCCCAGCATACTAGAGAATGAAATTTTCGTCCATACAATGTCTCGAATGGAGCCATGCCTATACTTACTTGATAACTGTTGTTGTAGGAGAATTCCACCAATGGCAAATACTTATCCCAACTTCCTTTGAAATCAAGGACACAGAGTCTTAATATATCTTCAAGAGTTTGAATAGTCCTTTCTGATTGCCCGTCCATTTGAGGATGGTATGCCGAACTAAATCGTAAATCCATGGATATTGGATTGCATACACAATCTCATTTACGTACATAAGAGCAAGACGTTCAAGGGAATAAGTCTCCCGTATCGGTAAGAAATGAGCAGACTTGGTTAATCTATCAACAATAACCCAAATAGCATCTATGCTTTGAGAAACTTTGGGAAGACCCGTAACGAAATCCATGGTAACGTGTTCCCACTTCTATTTCAGAATCTCAAGTGGTTGTAATGGACCCTTTGGCACTTTATGCTCCGCCTTTACACGTTGACAAGTTAAACAACTCGAGATGAACTCCGCGATCTCTCTCTTCATATTTTTCCACCAAAATGTATGTCGAAGATCATAATACATTTTGGTACTGCCAGGATGGATTGCAAACGGTGTGTTGTGTGCCTCCATCATGATTGTAAGCTTCAAGTCAGAATCGTTAGGAACGTAAAGTCTGGAATTGACTCGAAGTATTCCTTTTTCATCGATTCTTGCTTATGGAATAACACCTTCTTGTACTTTTTTCTTCATATGCATCAGCTCTGGGTCTGTGGCTTGAGCAGCTTTAACTTTATCGATTAAAGTCGATTTTACTCGTATGTTTGATATCATCACGTGGGTACTTGGAGCCTTTAACTCTATCTCCATCCTTTGTAAGTCTTACAAAATGGGTATTTGTGATAAGAACATCGCACTAGTACCCGCATACGATCTTCTGCTCAATACGTCAGCTACAACGTTCGCCTTTCCAAGATAGTATTGGATGGTATGATCGTAATCTTTCAACAGCTCAAGCCAACGTCGTTGCTTCATGTTGAGTTCCTTTTGGGTGAAGAAATATTTAAGGCTCTTATGATCCGTATAAATCTCCACTTTCTCCCCATACAGGTAATGTCTCCAGATCTTCAACGCGAAAACGACTGCTGCCAACTCCAGATCATGAGTAGGATAATTCCTCTCATATTCTTTGAGTTGTCGTGAGGCATAGGCTATGACTTTCCCATGTTGCATGAGAACACATCCTAACCCTTTGTCTGAAGCATCACTGTAGATAACAAATCCATCCGAACCAGATGTTATTATCAGAACAAGTACTGAAATAAGTCTCCTCTTGAGCTCTTGGAAACTCTTCTCGTATTCCTCGCTCCATATAAATTTTTTATCTTTCTGAGTCAGCTGAGTTAACGGAGTAGCGATCCGAGAAAATTCTTTCACAAATCTCCGATAATAACCAGCTTAGCCCAGAAAACTACGTATTTCGGTCACCGACTTCGGTTGCTCCTAACTTTGTATTGCTTCAATCTTCGTCGGGTCAACAGATACTCTATGTTTTGACACCACGTGCCCAAGAAATGCTACTTCCTCAAGTCAGAACTCGCATCTTCAGCTTGGCATATAGCTTGTTATTGTGAAGCCTTTGAAGTACTAGCTTCAAATGGTGCTCATGATCTTCACGGCTTTTGGAATAGATGATGATGTCATCAATAAAGACAACAACGAACTGATCTGAATATTCCTTGAACACACGGTTCATCATATCCATAAAAGCAGCAGGAGCATTAGTCAATCCAAAAGACATGACTAAGAATTCATAATGCCCGTACCGAGTTCTAAAGGCAGTCTTCGGAATATCCTCGATTTTAATCTTCAACTGATGATATCCAGAATGAAGATCGATCTTTGAAAAAAATTGTGCTCCTTGCAACTGGTCAAACAAGTCATCAATGCGAGGTAGCAGATACCTATTCTTGATGGTGACATGGTTCAATTCCTGATAGTCAATACAAAGTCGCATACTACCATCTTTCTTCTTTACGAATAAAACAGGAGCACCCCAAGGAGATGTACTAGGACGAATGAAACCGATGTCCAACAACTCATGTAGTTGGACCTTTAACTCCTGAAATTCAATAGGAGCCATTTGATATGGGGTTTTAGAAATGGGCTTTGTACCAGGTTCAAGGTCAATAAAGAATTTAACTTCATGTTCTGGGGGTATTCCGGGAAGTTATTCAGAAAATACGTCAGGAAATTCACTAACAACAGAAATATTATTCAAATCTGACGTGTTTTTGTTCAAGTCCATTACATGGGCTAAGAAAGCTTGACATCCATTTTTCAATAAACAAATGGCTTTATGGCTTGATATGACAGTGATTGATTTTAGTGGTTTAGTTGCTTGAATTCGCATAACAAGTTGGTTAGGAATATGAAAACTAACAACTTACGAAAACAATCAATTTTGGCATGATGAGTAGTTAACCAATCAATCCCTAAAATCACGTCAAATGTAAGTATCTATAAAGAGATAAGATCAACAGGTAATGTGATGGTGCCAACTTGGATCAAGCAAGATTTATAAATAGTAGATGTAACAAAAGTTTCTCCTAACAGAGTCTCAACAGATAAGTCAAAGTCTAATTTCTCCAGAGTCAAGTTTAAATATTGAGTACAAGCAAGAGAGATAAAAGAATTGGTAGAACCGGTATCTAGTAAGGTATAAACTTCGCAAGAATTTATGATTAGTGATCACCTAGTTCGGGTTTCTCGCGTTTTGGCCAGTCACGACAAATGCTCTTCCAGGAACCGCTGATTTTGACTTGTCCGGGATAGCTTTTAGCCCCGCTGGACTTGGTTTCGCTACAGAACATTCTCGAGCTATATGACCTTCCTTTCCACAGTTATAACATACCTTGGATTATTGTGGATTGTTTGGGCTGATATGTCCCTCTTTCCCGCATTTGTAACATACGATCGATAGTCGTTCTCCTCCCCTAGAAACAGTTGATGTTGGTGTTGACGTCTTCACGTTGTCATTATTGTACCTTCTCTTTTTGAAATCTCATTCTGACTCTCTTCTTCTATTATCATGGCCACGATTACCACCAGAGTGATTACTTGTTTTGTCTGTATTCTTTCCTCCCCGCTGGTTATCATTGCTCCAATGGCTGCTGCTACCGGTATGACCCTAGTTGTGGTCCCTTAGTTGAACATACTCATTATCTCACTCTAATAATTGAGCCCTGTTTACAACATCTGAATATAAATAAAATTTATGAGAGATAAGATATTGCCAAATCTTGGGTTTTAGACCTCTCCGAAACATCCGCGTCATTCGTTCCTCATTCTCTACCAAATGAGGTGTAAACCTGGATAACTCTGCGAACTTCGCCTCGTACTGGGACACCGTCATGTTGTTTTGTTCCAATCTAATAAACACTGCCTCCTTCATATGACGAATACTTTCAGGAAAGTACTTGTCATTAAACAGTTTTTGAAATATTTCCCAAGACATGTTGAGTGCGGCAGGCTGGGTACGCTTCGCAGATTCCCACCAGTAATCTGCCTCACCACGGAACATAAAGGTGGCGAATGAAACCTTCTGTTCCTCCGTGCAGCCCAAGATATCAAATTTTTTGGTAATTTGCTTGACCCACGTTTCCGCCTTAATCAGATCTGGCTTTCCCCAGAACTCTGATGGTCCCAACTCTTTGAACTATTTGGCTGTGATAAACTGCGCACTGCTATCATTTCCACCCGTATTTTGTACACGAGTTTCTCTCGTCTGATTTTATATGAACTGTAAAAAGCTTCTAAATATCACATCATTCATCATTTGTTCGGTAGTGTTGTTTACAGGAGGAATATTACCTTTCTGTTGCACGTTCTCCTGGTTTGTTATTAAAGGTGTTTTCACGGTCTCATACACTCCATTATTAACATTATCAGCTGTCATTTTAAATACTGCCATAAAACAAGGGTTAATTAAATAAATTAACTTATCACATAATATCCCTATATTATGACCGACCAACAAATAAATTTAGGTAGGACACACTAGCGAAGGATTTACTCGTCTTTTCCCTCCTAGTTCTATTCCCCGATCTCTGCTAGAGACCATATCCTTAAGCTCTGATACCAGCTGTGACGCCCCCAAAATAGGTATACATCACCCATTCTGAGTCGCCAAATACATGGTACAGAAATAACTACAACTTTATTATTACAATTGTTGTGCAAAATACGACAACACACATGCTGTGAGTTTAAATACAAATATTATCTTCTAGATAATATCCACACTCAAATAAGTCCTCATTACATTTATTGATACACTATTTTACAAAATAGTGAGAACTATTAAAACAACTATCTTGAATCATTTCTCACCTCCTGAGAAGAAATTCTCAATATAATTTTCAATATCAAAAATTCTTATTCTATAATATTGTGAGTATTTTTCTTGAGTATAATAATACTTTGAGCGTAGTTTTTTTGCAAGATATTCTCATAATAATATCCGATATTGATACTATAGAATAAGAATTTCTAATATTAAAAATGATATTGAGAATTTCTTCTCGGGAGGTGAGAAATGATTCAAGATAGTTGTTTTAGTAGTCCTCACTATTTTGTAAAATAATGTATCAATAAATTTAATGAGGACTTATTTGAGTGTGTATATTATCTAGAAGATAATATTTGTATTTAAACTCACAGCATGTGTGTTGTCGTATTTTGCACAACAATTGTAATAATAAAGTTGTAGTTATTTCTGTACCATGTATTTGGCGACTCAGAATGGGTGATGTATACCTATTTTGGAGGCGTCATAGTTGGTATCAGAGCTTAGGGATATGGTCTCTGGCGGAGATCAGGGAATAGAATTAGGAGGGGAGATGCGAGTAAATCCTTCGCTAGTGTATCCTACCTAAGCTTATTTGTTGGTCGATCATAATATCTTATATTATGTGATATGTTAATTTGTTTAATTAACCCTTATTTTATGGTAGTATTTAAGAATGGCAGCTGATCGAGAACGTTAACAATGGAGCGTATGAGACCGTGGAAACACCTTTAATCACAAACAGGAGAATGTTCAACAGGAAGGCAATATTTCTCCTGTAAATAACACTACCGAACAAACGATGAATGATGGGATGTTTAGAAGCTTTTTGCAGTTCATGCAAAATCAGACGAGAGAAACTCGTGTACAAAATACGGGTGGAAATGATAGTAGTGCCCGGTTTGTCACAACCAAGCAGTTCAAAGAGTTGGGACCACCAGATTTCAGGGGAAAGACAGATCCGATTAAGGCGGACACGTGGGTCAACCAAATTACCAAGATATTCGATGTCTTAGGATGCACGGAGGAACAGAAGGTTCCATTTGCCACCTTTATATTCTGCAGTGAGGCAAATTACTGGTGGGAATCTGTGAAGCGTACCCAGCCAGCCGTACTCAATATGTATTGGGAAATATTTTATAAACTGTTCAATGACAAGTACTTTCTTGAAAGTATTCGTCATATGAAGGAGGTAGAGTTTATTAGACTGGAACAGAACAACATGATTATTTCCCAGTACGAGGCTAAGTTTGCGGAGTTATCGAGGTTTGCACCTCATTTGGTAGAGAATGAGGAACGAATGACACGGATGTTTTTGAAAGGTCTGAAACCCGAGATTCGTCAATATCTTATTTCTCACAAATTTTCTCTATATTCAGATGTTGTGAACAGGGCTCAATTATTAGAGCGAGATAATGAGTATGTTCAATCGAGGGACCACAACCAGGGTCATACCGGTGACAGCAGTCATCAGAGCAATGACAACCAGCGGGGAGGAAAATATTCGGACCAAAGCGGTAACCACTCTGGTGGTAATCGTGGCAATGATGGTAGAAGAAGCGAGTCGGGGGGGGGGGGAGATTTCAAAAAGAGAAGGTACAACAACTACAAAATGAAGACGTCAGCACCAACTGTTTCTAGGGGAAGAGAACGACCACCGGTCATGTGATATAAATGCGGGAAAGAGGGATACATCAGCCCAAACTGCCCACAACAATCCAAGATAGGTTATAACTGTGGAATGGAAGGTCGTATAGCTAGAGATTATCCTGTAGAGAAACCAAGTCCAGACGGAATGGTGACTCCAAAGGCAGTCCCGAACAAGTCAAAGTCAACGGTTCCTGGAAGAGCGTTTGTCGTGACTACCCAAAATGCGAGGAACCCAAACGAGGTGATCATGGATAAGCTAATCATAAACTCTTACGAAGTTTATACCTTACTAGATACTGGTTCTACCCATTCTTTTATCTCTCTTGCTTGTGCTCAACTTTTAAACTTGACTCCGGAGAAATTAGACTTTGACTTATCTGTTGAAACTCCGTTAAGAGAAACTTTCGTTACATTTACTGTTTATAAATCTTGCTTGATCCAAGTTTGTACCATCACATTACCTGTTGATCTTCTTTCTTTGAAAATACTTGCATTTGATGTGATTTTAGGTATTGATTGGTTAACCACTCATCATGCTAAAATTGATTATTTTTATAAGGTTGTTAGTTTTCATATTCCTAACCAATATGTTATACGAATTCAAGTAACCAAACCACTAAAGTCATTCGTTTATTGAAAAACGGATGTTAAGCTTTCTTAGCCCATGTCATGGACTTAAACAAAAATACATCAGATTTAAATAATATTTCTGTTGTTAGTGAATTTCCTGACGTATTTCCTGAAGAACTTCCCGGTCTACCCCCAGAACGTGAAGTTAAATTCTTAAATGACCTTGAACCTGGTACTAAGCCCATTTCTAAAATCCCATATCGAATGGCTCCTATTGAACTTCAGGATTTAAAGGTCCAACTACATGAGTTGTTAGACATCGGTTTTATTCGTCCTAGTACATCTCCTTAGGGTGCTCCTATTTTATTCGTAAAGAAGAAAGACTGGAGTATGCGACTTTGTATTGACTATCGAGAATTAAACTATGTCACTATCAAGAATAGGTATCCACTACCTCGCATTAATGACCTATTTGATCAGTTGCAAGGAGCATAATTCTTTTCAAATATCAATCTTCATTCTGGATATCATCAGCTAAAGATTAAAACGGTGGATTTTCAGAAGACTGCCTTCAGAACTCAGTATGGGCATTATAAATTCTTAGTCATGTCTTTTGAATTGACTAATGCTCCTGCTGCTTTCATGGATATGATGAACCGAGTATTTAAGGAATATTTGGATCAGTTCGTTGTTGTCTTTATTGATGACATCCTCATCTATTCCAAAAGCCATGAAGATCATGAGCGCCATTTGAAGCTGGTACTTCAAAGGCTTCGTGATAATAAGCTATATGTCAAGCTAAGGAAATGCGAGTTCTGTCTTGAGGAAGTAGCATTCCTTGGTCACGTGGTGTCAAAACATGGAGTATCTGTTGACCCGGCGAAGATTGAAGTAATACAAAGTTGGGAGCAACCGAAATACGTAGCTGTCTGGGCTTAGCTGGTTATTATCAGAGATTCGTGGAAGGATTTTCTCGAATCGCTACTCCGTTAACTCAGCTAACTCGGAAAGATACAAAATTCGTATGGAGCGAGGAATACGAAAAGAGTTTCCAAGAGCTCAAGAGGAGACTCATTTCGGCACCTATTCTGATAAAACCATCTGGTTTAGATGGATTTGTTATCTACAGTGATGCTTCAGGCAAAGGGTTAGGAAGTGTTCTCATGCAACATGGGAAAGTCATAGCCTATGCCTTGCGACAACTCAAAGAATATGAGAGGAATTATCCTACTTATGACCTGGAGTTGGCAGCAGTCGTTTTTACATTGAAGATCTGGAGACACTACCTGTATGGGGAGAAAGTTGAGATCTATACAGATCATAAAAGTCTCAAATATTTCTTCATCCAAAAGGAACTCAACATGCGGTAACGACGTTGGCTCGAGCTGTTGAAAGATTACGACCATACCATCCAATACCATCCTGGAAAAGCTAACGTGGTAGCTGACGCATTAAGTAGAAGATCGTATACGGATACGAGTGCGATGTTGTTAACACAAAGACCCATTTCATACGACTTGCAAACGATGGAGATAGAGTTAAAGGCTTCAAGTACCCACGTGATGATATCAAACATATGAGTAGAATTGACTTTAATCAATAAAGTTAAAGCTGCTCAAGCTACAGATCCAGAGATGATACGTATGAAGAAGAAAGTACAAGAAGGTGTTATTCCAGGAGCAAGAATTCAATGAAGAAGGAATACTTCGAGTCAACTCCAGACTTTGCATTCTTAACGATTCTGACTTGAAGCATAGAATCATGATGGAGGCACACAACACACCGTTTGCAATCCATACTGGGAGTACCAAAATGTATCATGATCTTCGAAATATATTTTGGTGGAGAAATATGAAGAGAGAGATCGCAGAGTTTATCTCGAGGTGTTTAACTTGTCAACGTGTAAAGGCGGAGCATCAAGTGCCAAAGGGCCCATTGCAAGCACTTGAGATTCTGAAATGGAAGTGGGAACACATTACCATGGATTTTATTACTGGTCTTCCCAAGGTTTCTCAAGGCATAGATGCGATTTGGGTTATTGTTGATAGATTAACCAAGTCTGCTCATTTCTTGCCTATACGGGAGACTTATTCCCTTGAACGTCTTTCTCATATGTATGTGAACGAGATTATTAGATTGCATGGCATGCCAGTATCCATAGTTCAGATCGTGACCCAAGATTCACTTCACGATTTTGGGTTAGCTTACAGAAAGCACGAATTTACGATTTAGGTAAGCATACCATCCTCAAACGGACGGGCAATCAGAAAGGACTATTCAAACTCTTGAAGATCTATTAAGACTCTGTGTCCTAGATTTCAAAGGAAGTTGGGATAAATACTTGTAATTGGTGGAATTCTCCTACAATAATAGTTATCAAATAAGTATAGGCATGGCTCCATTCGAGGTGTTGTATGGACGAAAGTGTCGTTCTCCAGTATGTTGGGACGAGGTGGGTGAAGCAACTTTGTTGGGACCAGAATTGGTACGCATGACTACAGAAAAGATCCAAATGATCCGATAACGTATACAAACGGCACAGGATCGATAAAAGAGTTATGTGAATCTTCATCGAAAGGACGTGAAATTTAATATTGGGGATCATGTATTGTTACGTATTGATCCATGGAAGGGAGTTACAAGGTTCGGGAAAAGAGGAAAGCTCAATCCACGATTTATTGGTCCATTTAAAATTCTTGACCGAATAGGAAATGTGGCCTATAGACTCGCATTACCTCCAAGTATGTCTCGTGTTCATAATATTTTTTATATATCTATGCTTCGTAAATATGTGAAAGACCCAAACCACATTATTGAGTTAGAACCAGACGAAATAGCCGAAGATTTAACGTACGAGGAGGTACATGTGGTCAAGATCTTGGATAAGAAGGAGCATGTCCTACGCACAAAGGTTATACCACAAGTTAAGGTTTTATGGAGGAATCATGCTATTGAGAAAATGACCTGGGAGTTGGAATCAAAAATGAAAGTGAGGTACCCTCACCTTTTCAAAACACCAGGTACGTACGTCAATTTCGAGGAAGAAATTTCTTAAGGAGGGGAGGTTGTAAGACCCCAACTTTTTATAAATAAAATTAAATTTCCTCTAATTATTATTTTAAATAATAAGGTGTTAATTTGATATAATGCTTTGGTTATGGATAAAATATACAAATTTTGTAAAAGAAGCAAATGGTTATAAAATATTCATTGTTGTAGGGGAATATTCGTTTGGTCGTGGAATATTCTTGCCGTCGGGGAATATTCGTACAATGGCGCAGTCATTGTGGGCCCAATAACAGAAAATGGTCGGATGAAGAAAATGACAAGTTTGAGTTTTTATAAATAACGTCGTAGTTGTTACCGTTAACACTGTTAGAATATCCGGTGGTTAAAATATAGTAATACGCGTGGTTGCACAGTAGCATACGGTATTGCATAGTATTTTTGGATTATTGATTCTTACGTAAGAAGGCACTACTCAATAATTTTTATAGTAATTACTGTTCAATATTTTATGTTATTGATTCAATAACTGTTACATTGATATTTTATATTATTATTGTTTTAATAATTGTCACTGCACGGTATTTTTCATTATCAAATTAATAATTCATATTATTTGAATAATATTATTAGATAATATTATTGGCAATTTCTAAGGAAGTTCTGTCTAAGGAGAGGTTTGGTCACCTAATTGCGAGCTAGTAAGGAGAAATCTTTATCGAAAATTAAGCCCCCTCTTTCTTGAGAACGACCTGGTTGTCAGTATTGTGATTCTGTAATATTATTTGTAAATAATTAATTATTGATTTATATAATAAGAAAATATTTATTTTTATGTGGATATAAATGAAGGAATTAATCCTGAGGTGTTTTATCAGTATTTTGTCAAAATTGAGGTATTAAAAATCGTCCATATGTGGATTTTGGGCATTTTCTATTTGGAATTTGAAAACACTTTCTTCTACAAAGTTGTAAAGAATTAAATTTCCTATAGAATGAACATAAAATTCGTATTTTTCTGATAAAAGGGCTAGTTATTATGAATTATTGAAGTTTTTGATTATTATTTAAATTTTAAAATATTTTGAAAATTTCTAGAATGGGTGGGCCCCACTTTTGGTTGGTGAGAAATGTGTTAAAATTTTATTTCAAAAGCGATGTGCATGAATAGTAGCAGGTAAAGCTATCATGTAGCAGGTTAGTCTGCTTTGGCGTTCTAACATTTTTCTATAAATAGGGTGCTTAGTTAGAATTGAAAATCATACCAGAATCTGAAGTTTTCTCTTTCTATTATATCGAGCGTATTTTTGTGAGTATTTAGATACTTTGAGAGTTGCTATTCAGTGCAAATTTCCTTCAACACTATATCCGATATTTAGAAGTACTGTTCTTTTGAGATAAGGGATGTTATTTTCTTCATAAATGATGTTATTCTTTCAATATCATTATACTGAAATATTGGTATGATTTTTCTTGTGAAATCATACTCGGACTAGAGATAGTACAACAAACCGTAGACGTGGTGACAATGATAAGAGCCAGACTAGTAGCAGCTCAAGATCGCCAGAAAAAGAATTCAGACTTGCATCGAAAAGACCGAGATTTTGAAGTCGGCAGTTTTGTATTCTTGAAGGTATCTCCGTGGAAAGGAAAAATCTGTTTCGGCAAGAAAGGAAAACTGAGTCCAAGATTCATAGGACCGTTCGAGATACTAAAGCGAGTGGGCGAAGTAGCATATAAAGTTGCACTACCACCTTAGTTGAAGCACATCCATAACGTGTTTCACATATCCGTGTTGCGTTCGTATAAGCCTGACTACAAACACGTGATTTCTTATGAACCCATTCAAGTAGAGAAGAACTTGGCGTACGAGAAAATTCCTATCCAAATTTTAGATAGGAAAAAGCAAACCTTAAGGAATAAAGTTATTTCTTCTGTAAAAGTGCTTTGGCGTAACCACGATATCGAGGAGGCAATGTGGGAGTTAGAAGATAGGATGATGCGGGATTATCTCCATTTATTTGTGTAACTTTGTAACAATTTCGGGACGGAATTTTTAAAATGAGGGAAGGATGTAATACTCGAGAATTTCCGCGTATTATTTGAGTGAATATATTAATGGAAATGAATATTTATTTGAATATGAACAATTTCGTGTTATGAAATAAGATAACTCAATTATATTGAGATTGAGAAAATGTGGAGTTTGTGGTAAACTCGTTGAATTACATTGTGTGGCATAATGCGAAACGAGAAAATTCATTAAGTGAATTAAAACGGGAATTAGGAAGATTAATTGTGTCGATCATGTGATTACGTATAAGTGATTAAGACGCTCGTGGACTTGTAGTAACACCTTTGTGGACATCATTTCATGTCATATAAAACGAGTTAGCGTTGAAAACTGGCACATGCAGAAATTGCACCAGTCTTAGCACTGTCAGGGAACGGCACGGCGCAGCTGCGCTGTCCCAGCAGTACAAACTGGCGCAGCTGCGCCATCAGTCAGTTTGAGTTAGTTACTTTCTACTGTAGCACTGAATTGAGGGACATTAATGTTATATGTGTAACATGGGTGAAACCATATAATAGGAGTATATTGCAATAAGGTATGTTATGTCCAACAAAGGAATTATTAAATCATTAATTAGTATTAATTAATTGTGGGAAATGGATTTCTTTGTAATTAATTAATAATATGTGATTATTATTATTTGCAATATACATATAAATGTGATGAGAATATTATCAATGAATAATTATGGAAGTTCATAATTACATTAATTAATTGTTGGATTAATTAATATCGGTATCAATTAATTAAGGAAGTGCATGATTTATTTAATTACCATGAGAAGGTAAGTTATTAATATAATAATAATATTATATTCACCGTTATGTGCATATGAGTGCTAATACAACTATACTATATAGTGTAGTGTGACATTGTGTGACTATATATTAAACTATAGTATTTTAAGTGATAATTAATCAAGGAAGGAATAAATTTATTTATTTAACATAAATAAGTAAGATATTATATAATAAGGCTATTATATGATTTCATGAGTGGTAGAATTAATTATGGAACTACCCGGGTAATAATATTTGACTGCATTATTTTATTACGTATATTTAATGTACATGGACTATATGATGTGAGTGTATAATTAATCCCTAAATTCTCCTTATATGGTAACAATGGTACATTAAGATTACATTGTGGGAATTAAGTAGACCAAAACAAGCTTAGATAACAAGGTTGCTGAGTTTTTCATTTTGTCCCAAAATGAAAGTCACCAAGTACAATGAACAGTACATGGAAGCTATAATACGTATTCTTCAAAAGGTTAAATCTTAGATGATCATTGCTAGCTAGGTAGTTGGTATGGAGTGGTTGAGCCACCCTTGAGCAACCATTGTTTCATCTCATTGCACCATGGATTCCCACTTTGTGTAACACCAATGTCCAGTCCACAATTCTCCTATAAATGGCAGCCATGTTATCAGTTAGTGTTGCTTGAGAATTGTCTGAGAATTGTCAAGTGTGAGGGAGAGAGCTTATAAGCATTCTTAGAGCTTAGAAGTTCATTTGTAGCAAGTTTCATTCATATTGCAAAGGTATAATTTCATTCTATATTTTCAATTTCATTCTCTGTAAAACTAAGTTTTGAATTCTTGAAATATCAAATTCTTGAATTCATGTAATTGTATGTTAATAAGGTTGAGTATGAGTTATATAGATGTTATATGATCATATAAGCATGTTGCAATTGATGTATAAGTGTCTAGAATCCATTTGGTGAATAAATTTTGAGGTTGGGCTGGAGTTCTGCTGAAGCAAACTGCTTCTGCGCCTGAACCAGGCACGGCGTAGCTGCGCCACATTTGTATTGAGGCGCAGCGCAGCTACGCCGGTTGTTGAGATTTGTTGTGAGTTCTATTTTTGCAATCTGTTACAGTACTATGACTTATAATAGTATGCAAGCATGTGTAAGGTGTATGTATAAGTATGGTATGCTAAGTGGAGCATGTTTTAATAGACTAACATGATTAAAGAAGGTGTATGATTTAAAATGGGCTTATGACTTTAGAAACAAACTTATTGTGTATGTATGCCATGTATGTGCACTGACCTTGCAAGCATGTTAGTGTAACTTAGAAATGCATGATTAAACCTTTAGATTGTGTTTATGTGATTAGAAAGGAAACATGAGTATATTGAACTTACTAGTAAGCTTTGAATGTGAATATTGTCAAGATACCATGAGGACTAAAATCTGATAATGGTAATCATGTTTAATGACGCTCTTAGACTCACTCATGTAGTGTGAATGAATATATACTATGCTTGTGTAGCATATTTCAAGAAAAGCATGAACAAAGCCTATTTTTTCAATTAAAGCAGTGTTAGTTTCACACGTGCATTATGAAGACACACAAGCATGCCTAATATGAGTGTTATAACTATCTTGTATGCTTAGAAAGCAAACATGCTAGACTTTGTGGTTTCACGACCTTAAACCATGTTGTGCAAGAGGGGACCTAGATTGATCTGAAAAGCATGTGAAAGCCTTTAACATGATAAAATATGATTGTGTGTTCAAACCAAACAGAAACCTCAAGGTAGCAGCTGAGTTTTGGCTGGGTCAAGGGACAGCACAGTTGCGCCAGTCCTAGGCTTAGCCATGGCGCATCTGCGCCAGTCTGGAATTCCAGATATTGAGTTCTGACTTTTGGACAATAACTTGCACGTTGCTTATGATGCTAAATGTGATCTAAAATCTACTGATGTATATATATATATATATATATATATGTGTGTGTGTGTGTGTGTGTGTGTGTGTGTGTGTGTGTGTGTGTGATGCTTAGTTGTTAAGTTGGTGTTGTATTGAAATGGAAAGTCCATGAGTAGAGAAAGTCTTAACCTTGAGCATTCTTGATTCGCTTATAACTAAGTATTTAATTCATGATGACTTACGAACTGATTTGGTACTATATGTGCATACTTGAATCGTGTCGAGCTTGATTAAAGACTGTGTTAGCTAATAAACATTGTATACTTGTAATGCGCTATAAATAGGATTTGAAAGTGTTGATTTGTTAAACGTGGATAAACTACGCTTAAGGCAAGTTTCTTTGAACTTAACTCTTTAATTGTGCAAGTTTCTAAACCTATCTTATTCTGCAAGTATCTTTACATTCTTGATTCGACGAATACCGTAAGCTTACCCCTTTGAATACAAGTTACATTACTTTCTCGTTCAAATGAGCTAGTATGTTTAACCCTTGTGAAAAGCTATTATTCATGTTGAAATTGGTATTGTCCTTGAATATTGTGAAAGAGTCGATGCCATTAGATTCGGCTAAACTATATGCATATTATATAAACTGTCCAAACCAATTGATTGGTGCGAAAATCTTGAAAACTGAGTTGGACAACCCTTTTGGTAAGGGGAGTGTATGTTGTTGGAAACCCCAACACATGAATAACGTAAAGTATTGTAGACTGATCATCTAGAGTACTTTATATTTTGGGCTATCAGTTTAACATTGGTAACTCTAGTGGAAGTTCAATAGTCCTTAGTGACTGCTCAGTATACATTGTTTATCCAGTTGGATACATTGTTAGTCGTTGAATTCATATATATCTGTTGATTTATATTGAATTGTCATTCTTATTCTAAGAATTGTTGATATTCCTTATTCATGATGTTTTTCTGACACTTTGAACTATCCTAGAAATAACCCTTCGATATTTCAAACCTTGTGATATTATATCCTACACCCTTGTTGTATATTACTTGCTGGGCAATTTGTGCTCATCCTTGCTTATTTAAAACCTTTCAGTTAAGGAGGAACATGGAGGTGTCTCTGGAGCAGACAAGGACAAGGGCAAGGCTACTGACTATCTTGTCCCTTTTTATGTTTAATCTATTATGTTGTTTTAAGACTATTTCCAGACGATGTTTAAGCTTATGTAGGATTATGTAATAAGTCTTTATTCGATATTATTATGTAATCTATTAAGCACTTTAGGTTGCGAGACTTGGAGAAATAATTACAATAAATCATTGTATATTATTCTAAAGTAGATTTTCCGTTGTGTATGCGTTATTTTAGTTACTATGGTTTTACTGTGAGAACGTGATGAACCGAATTTGAGTGACCAAGTGGAGGTCAGAATTTGGGGGCGTCATAATTGTTATTTTCACTGTGAATATTGATCTAAAACTTGTTGTCCATTACATTTTATCTGATTTATTGAAGGCTAACGATAATTTGTTCTATATTATCTTAGTCATAATATTCTTTACTGGGCTAGTTGAGCTCACTCATTTCCTTTTTGTTCTATTTTTTTCTTAGGAAGCGAGAATATAACGGGAAGTAGTCGGGGTGTGGAGTGATGTTCCAAGGCAGTTGTTTTAGCAGTCCTCACTATTTTTGTAAAATAGTGTATCAATAATTATAATGAGGACTTATTTGAGTGTGGATATTGTCTAGAAGACAATATTTGTATTTAAACTCACAGTATGTGTTGTCGTATTTTGCACGACAATTGTAATAATAAAGTTGTAGTTATTTTCTGTACCATATATTTGGTGACTCAGAATGGGTGATGTATACCTATTTTGGGGGCATCACACACACTCGGTTGAATGTACTTCTTATCTAGTAATTCTTATAATTGTGTCCTCAATTCCTTTATCTCTATCGAAGCCATCCTATATGAAACCCTCGAAATTAGTGCCGTACCGGGCACAACATTTATAACAAACTCAATCTCCCTATCCGGCGAAAGACCTGACAACTCATCCAAAAATACTTCAGTAAATTCTTGCACGATTGGTATCTGGCCCAATTCTACTTCCACCCGCTCCGTATCAACAGCATGACAGAGATAACATATGAACCCCTTCCTCAATAACTTTCTAGCTCTCATCATCGTCAGACAACGAGAATGCCTTGTAGATTTATTACCGTAAAATATTGCTTTAGAATTTTTTGATATCTGATACTTTTCTTTTAACAATCTATCATTGCCCTGTGGTTATACAACCAATCCATTCTTAAAATTACATCAAATTCTCCCAATTTAATCGGAATTAAATCTACTAACATTTTATGTCTCCTTATTTCTACACTACAATTTTTATGAATGTGTTCAACGGGGATTATTTCCTTATTCCCCACTTCAATATTTAGGGGAATTTCTAGTTTTTCCAAAGGCAAACTCAACTGTTTAGCAAAATCACAGGATATGAAAGAATAGGTTGCACCCGAATCAAACAATACATATGCATTTATATTTTTGATTGGGATGATACCTAAAATAACGTCTCTAGAAGCTACAATATCTTAGATTGTCATGTTGAAGGTCCGGGCATTCGGTCTACCTGGTGAAGCTAGACTAGTGATAGTCAGCTTCCCACTGTTATTTCCTTTATTTCCTCCATCTATTCCTTTCTTCGGGCAACTTATTGCCATATGATCCGGCGTTCCACAATTAAAGCACACTCCCTTCTTCGGGTTAGGAAAATTAAGAGGGTTGTGTCCCTCATGCACGCATTTGCAGCACACCACTTTCCCTTTCAAACATACCCATAAGTGATTCTTTCCATAGTTTTTACAGGCCTCAACCTTTATCTTTGGGTCTCCCTATTTATTTCGTTGTCTACCTTCTGACATATGCAAGGTGTAAAGATGTTGTTTAAGTATTAATCTATTGGGGAGGGACTTCGTCAAATAGAGAGACTCAAATTTCTCCCACAAATCATCACATAGTTTTCGCTAACACTTCCTACAACACATCATTTAAAAGACACAACTAAATTGTCGAAAGTCTTTTATCATCCATAGTTTTCCATTCTGACTCAGACATCTCTCTATCTTTCTTCATCTCCTAATTTGTATCAGATATATCTACAGGCTTCACCGGTTTCCATATAATGGCTTTCTTCAAATCTTGTTGAGTAAGAATAGCCTTTATCCGAACCTGCCAAAAACTGAAACTAATATTCCCATCGAATTTGTCAATATCAAATTTTGTAAGTCGAACTCAACATCATAGTAAAGATCAAAATAAATCAGGCTCTTGATACCAATTTGTTATAACAAACTATGACAAACACAATAAATCAATGCATTAAGATAAAAACAAGAACATAAGATTTTACGTGGAAACCTAAATCGGGAAAAAACCTCATAGAAAGGTAGAAGAAATCCACTAAATAAAAATATGAAGAATACAAGATAAAGAGAGAATTATTAGAATGTTTCTGAATATCTCATCTCTAAAAACCTAACACTTATATTTATAAGTTATAAGAAAATTCTATAATGAAATAAGATAGAAAATACTAAGGGGTGTATTCAGTTAAGAATTTTAAAAACTTTTTTTAAGTGATAAACTTTTATAGAATTTGTAGATTTTAATGACTTTTAAATACTTTAAAGACTTTTTTAAAATGACTTTTATAGCCTCCATGAAATAAGTAACAGACTTTTATAAACTTTTTATCAAGACTGTGACAGACTTTTATATACTTCTAATATATAAAATTGAAAAACTATTAGATTTAAGATTAAAACTTTGTTACACAGTTAAATTATTTATTATATTTTTAGTGCATATATTATAAATAATAATCCAAAATTAAACTTTTTTAGTGCATATATTATAAATAAATAATAATATTTTTCAGAAAACATATTATACAAAAATTTCAAGTTCTGACAATATTATTTTATCTAAGCATTAGAATACATATATTATAATATATTTATTTCATGGCTTCTGATCGTTCAATTATTGGCTCCATGATTTCATTTTGTGTGAGCGTGTGATTCAATATCATATTGATTGTTTTACTACTATATATATATATATATATATATATATATATATATATATATAGAGAGAGAGAGAGAGAGAGAGAGGATCAGGTAAGGGATCCCGCATTTTCTTAAAATGCGGGACTATTTTTTTTTTTTGGCCTTTTTTTTAAAACAACTAAAAAAAAGTTTAATATTTTATAAAACTGAAATATTTCTATAGTACAATGTTTTGGCCGTGATTTGGATACCTATACCAAAAAATATATGTCAGTATGCACAAACTATACAGACCTATTTCGTTATATGTATCCAAATCACACCCAAAATACTGTATTATGGAAAATTTTCAGTTACATAAAATATTAAACTTTTTTTTAGTTGTTTAAAAAAAAGGCCAAAAAAAAAAGTCTGCATTTTAGTATCGTAAGGGAGTCCTGACCTGATCCGGACCCTATATATATATATATATATATATATATATATATATATATATATATATATATATATATATATATATATAAGACAACATGTTCATATTGATTGTTTTACCACTATCCAGTAGAGTAACATATTATTGTTTTACTACTATATATATAATCCCTCCTTTTACCAAATCATGCAGTATAATTAAGACAAAAACTTTAAATATATACATACATAATCTTCACAATTGATATGACAGTTTCATGATTTTTTCAGATCTTTATTAAACAAATTTCTTTCGTCTTTGTGTTGGAAGCTTTCGAACTGTTGCTTTCTCCCTTACCAATTTATTGTGCCTTTTCCCTCTTTCCTCTATTACACGTACCGCGAGACAAATTAGGTTTTCAGTTATTTATTTACTTATTAATATATCTTGTTAATTCTCTTAATTATAATATAATTTAATTTTATCCACATATAAATTAAATCTAATTAGTTTTAAGGCCCAAATTTTACCAAATTAGCTTATCCTACACATATTAATAATTATTAGCCCATATAAAATAAATAACTAGTTTAACCCAATAAAAGACAAAGTCCAATTAAATTATTTAAAATATAAATTTAAGGGACAATTATATATTCTAATACATTTTTAAAAATAATTACATCAATAGTGCACTCATTTAATATTTACATAACTAATACACTTTCATATTTATTTACATATTCTAGTGTAATTAGGATTCCTTAATTTAGGACATTATAATTCAATTAGAATTCCTTAATTTAGGGATTAGTTATAGTTTCTTCTCTCTTTCCTCAAGTTATTTAACAAATTTAACATTTTAATAATAATAATGAAGAAGAAGAAAGAGAGCATCGACAAGTTATGTGACGCCCCCAAAATTAGGTATACATCACCCATCTTGGGTCACCAGATACATGGTACTGAATACAAATACAACTTAATAATACAACTATCGTGTACAATACGACCAAACATAATCTGTGAGTTTGAATACAAATATTGTCTTCTAGAGAGTATTCATACTCAAAAGGAGTCCTCATTACAATTATTATCACACTATTTCACAGAATAGTGAGGACTACTAATGCTATCCTCTAGAACATCACTCCGTTTCCCGACTTGTCCCAGCTATATTCTCATTTCCTAAAGAGAACAGTGAAAGAAAGGGTGAGCTCAACTAGCCCAGTAAGAAATATTATGACTAAGATAATGCAGAATAAATTATCATTAGCCTTCAACAGTGTTACACTGATAAAATATAATCGACATCAAGTTTAACTGCAGTAGAACAAGCAATCCATTAAAAGAGTCAAGTAGAAAATAAACTCTACTATCTTTTATGATTTAAAAGGTTTTTCAACACTGTTACCGCTGGGACTCAGCTTAATAAAATAATCCACATCATCGAATCACCCCTGCACTACGGCCAAGGATATTCGTGTATTCATTAATGGTCATGATCATGCCAACAACTGTCCATCAATGCACTACGGCCAATGAGGATTTTTACCACATCATTTGTAACATTACGGTCATGATTATACCGAATAATCCCTGGTCATAATCATACCAAGTCCATCTATGCACTACAGGCCACAGATGACTTTCAACATTTTATAAACATGAGGATGATGACAATGATATAAGAATTCAATAAAACAAGTTCAAGAATTAATTTATCTAAGAATTAACAACGTCCAAATTGTCAACATGATATTGCTTTGTGGAGTAAAATTCAAGAATACTTAGAAGAATATTTTCATGAAAAGATACTGGATGAACTGTAATTATCAAGGATATTTCGCTAATTTCATGGTGTATAAAAGTTAAAACTTAACCAACTGAGTATAATAACGAATGGAATAACAAAAGAAATCACCATGAATGCGATAGACTGCACAGACAGGTTATTCTAACAGAATAATAAATAATGGAACCAGGTCCGGCGGAAACGCACAGACAGGATATTCTGACAGAATAATAAACAATGGAACCAGGTCCGGCGTAAACGCATAGACAGGATATTCCGAAAGAATAATAATAAATAATAGAACTAGGTCCGGTGTAAGACACACACACAGGATGTTCCAACAGAATAATAACAAGACGGAACCAGGTCCGGTGTAAAACACACAGACAAGATGTTCCAACAGAATAATAACATGACGGAACCAGGTCCGGTGTAAAACACACAGACAAGATGTTCCAACAGAATAACAGAAGAATGTCACCAAGTATAGGGTAGACCGCGTATACAGGTTATTTCAACAGAATAATAAGAAATTGAATAACAACAGTTCTCTTCATGAATAAGAAAGAATAACACCCCTTACCGTTTTAAAGAAGAACTGAAATAAGGAAGTAGTTAAGTAGCAGAATACTTTTCTTTTCTCTCTCTATAGTTTCTCTCTATAGTTTCTCTCTCTAGAGTTCAGTGAATTCGTATGAAATAATGAAGGAATGAGCTGCTATTTATAGAAAAATAGAATGCATAGTAACTAATCCATGAACGGTCCAGATTGATTACTTTAATCTGACGGTCCATATTTAAAGAAAAATATTTTAAATAAAATTTAATATATTCTATTTATAGAATAACATTAATAAAGTATTCTATTTTATATAAAAAGATGTTTCTGTTTTATTACGTTAATAATACGAATAAAACAAAACTTCATTATCGCTAAATAATTCATATTATTAACTGACAATAATTGAATCAAACTGAGTGACTTCTCACATAAGCATTAATAATCAATACCGTGTGTTACTATGCAACCACACGCATTACTGTACTTTTACTACCGAGTAGTTCAACAGTAACAATGGTAAAACTTCCGTCGTTATTTTTAATAAAATATTTTTGTCGTTTTCTCAATCCGACAATAATTCCGTTGTGGAGTCCACCAATGATTATGACGTTGTACGAATATTCCCTGTTAAAACGAATATTCCCTGTTAAAACGAATATTATATAACAACTTGCGTACTTTGTAAAATTTATAAATATTACCCACAACTATAACATTATATCAAATTAATTCCATAATATTCAAAAATGATATTTATAGAAAATTCATCTTTATTTATAAAAGTTGGGGTCTTACAACCTCCCCTTCTTATGAAATTTCGCCCTCGAAATTAGGGTACGTACCTGGTATGTCGAAGAGGTAAGGATACCTTGATTTTATTTCAGATTCTAACTCCCAAGTCATTTCCTCAATATCGTGGTTTCTCCACAAAACTTTGACTTGAGGTATAACCTTGGAGCGTAGAATATGTTCCTTCTTATCCAAGATTTGAATAGGAACTTCTTCATACGTCAAATCTTCTGCTATTTCGTCCGGTTCTAACTCAATAATGTGGTTCGGGTCTTCCACATATTTACGTAACATGGATATGTAAAAAACGTTATGAACACGAGACATACTTGGCGGTAAAGCGAGTCTATAAGTCACAGTTCCTATTCGATCGAGGATTAAAAATGGATCGATGAATCGAGGATTGAGCTTTCCCCTCTTTCCAAATCTCGTAACTCCTTTCCATGGAGCAACACGTAAGAACACATGATCTCCTATATCAAATTCCACGTCCTTTCGATGAAGATCAGCATAACTCTTTTGTCGATCTTGTGAGGTTTTTATACGTTGTCGGATCGTTTGAATCTTTTCTTTAGTCATACATACCAACTCCGGTCCCAACAACGTTGCTTCACCCACCTCATCCCAGCATACTAGAGAATGACATTTTCTTCCATACAATGCTTCGAATGGAGCCATGCCAATAGTTGTTTGATAACTGTTGTTGTAGGAAAACTCCACCAATGGTAAGAACTTGTCCCAAATTCCCTTAAAATCAAGGACACAGAGTCTTAATAGATCTTCAAGAGTTTGAATAGTCCTCTCTGATTGTCCGTCTGTCTGAGGATGATATGCTGAACTAAATCGTAAATCCGTGCCCATAGCTTTTTGTAAACTAACCCAAAATTGTGAAGTGAATCTTGGGTCTCGGTCAGAAACTATGGATACTGGTATACCATGCAGTCTTACAATCTCGTTTATGTACATACGAGCAAGACGTTCAAGTGTATAAGTTTCTCGTATTGGTAAGAAATGAGCAGACTTGGTCAATCTGTCAACAATGACCCGAATCGCATAAATACCTTGAGAAACCCTAGGAAGACCGGTAACGAAATCCATAGTAATGTGCCCCCACTTCCATTTTAGAATTTTAAGTGGTTGCAATGGACCTTTTGGTACTTGATGCTCCGCTTTGACTCGTTGACAAGTTAGACACCTTGAGATAAACAGCGCTATCTCTCTCTTCATATTGCTCCACCAAAATGTATGAAGAAGATCATGATACATTTTGGTACTTCCAGGATGGATTGGAAACGGTGTGTTGTGTGCCTCCATCATAATTTCATACTTTAAACCAGGGATGTTAGGAACACAAAGTCTGGAGTTGACTCGAAGTATTCCTTCTTCATCGATTCTTGCTTCCGGCATAGCACCTTCTTGCACTTTCTTCCTCATACGCATCAGCTCCAGGTCTGTAGCTTGAGCAACTTTAACTCTATCGATTAAAGTTGGTTCTACTCGTATATTCGCCATCATCACATGGGTCCCTGGAGTCTTTAACTCTATCTCCATCCTTTGCAAGTCACACAAAATGGGCCTTTGTGTTGACAATATCGCACTCGTACTTGCATATGATCTTCTACTCAATACGTCAGCTACCACTGTAAGACCCCAACTTTTATAAATAAAGATAAATTTTCTATAAATATCATTTTTGAATATTATGGAGTTAATTTGATATAATGTTATAGTTGTGGGTAATATTTATAAATTTTACAAAGTACACAAGTTGTTATATAATATTCGATTGGTCGGGGAATATTCGTTTTAACAGGGAATATTCATACAACGACACAATCATTGGTGGACCCCACAACGGAATTATTGTCGGATTGAGAAAACGATAAAAATATTTTATTAAAAATAACGGCGGAAGTTTTACCATTGATACTGTTGAACTACTCGGTAGTAAAAGTACAGTAATACGTGTGGTTGCATAGTAGCACACGGTATTGATTATTAATGCTTATGTAAGAAGTCACTCAGTTTGATTCAATTATTGTCAGTTAATAATATGAATTATTTAGCGATAATGACGTTTTGTTTTATTCGTATTATTAACGTAATAAAACAGAAACATCTTTTTATATAAAATAGAATACTTTATTAAAGTTATTCTATAAATAGAATATATTATATTTTATTTAAAAGATTTTTCTTTAAATATGGACCGTCAGATTAAAGTAATCAATCTGGACCGTTCATGGATTAGTTACTATGAATTCTATTTTTCTATAAATAGCAGCTCATTCCTTCATTATTCCTTACGAATTCACTGAACTCTAGAGAGAGAAACTATAGAGAGAAACTATAGAGAGAAAGAGAGAAGAAGAGTATTCTGCTACTTAACTACTTCCTTATTTCAGCTCTTCTTTAAAAACGGTAAGGGGTGTTATTCTTTCTTATTCATGAAGAGAACTGTTGTTGTTCCATTTCTTATTATTCTGTTAGAATAACCTGTATACGCGGTCTACCCTATACTTGGTGACATTCTTCTATTATTCTGTTGGAACATCCTGTCTGTGTGTTTTACACCGGACCTTGTTCCGTCTTTATTATTATTCTGTTGGAACATCCTGTCTGTGTATTTTACACTGGACCTGGTTCCGTCATTATTATTATTCTGTTGGAATATCCTGGACCTGGTTCCGTCATTATTATTATTCTGTTGGAATATCCTGTCTGTGCATTTTACGCCGGACCTGGTTCCATTATTTATTATTCTATTGGAATAACCTGTCTGTGCGGTCTATCGCATGCATGGTGATTTCTTTTGTTATTCCATTCTTTATTATACTTAGTTGGTTAAGTTTTGACTTCTATACTCCATAAAATTTGTGGAATATCCTTGATAATTGCGTTTCATCCAGTATCTTTTCATGAAAATATTATTCTAAGCATTCTTGAATTTTACTCCACAAAGCAGTATCATGTTGACAATTTGGACGTTGTTAATTCTTGAATAAATTAATTCTTGAACTTGTTTTATTGAATTCTTATATCATTGTCATCATCCTCATGTTTATAAAATGTTAAAAGTCATCTGTGGCCTGTAGTGCATAGATGGACTTGGTATGATTATGACCAGGGATTATTCGGTATAATCATGGCCGTAATGTTACAAATGATGTGGTAAAAGTCCTCATTTGCCCGTAGTGCGTTGATGGACAGTTGTTGGCATGATCATGACCATTAATGAATACACGAATATCCTTGGCCGTAGTGCAGGGGTGATTCGATGATGTGGATTATTTTATTAAGCTGAGTCTCAGCGATCACAATGTTGAAAAACCTTTTAAATCATAAAAGATAGTAGAGTTTATTTTCTACTTGACTCTTTTAATGGATTGCTTGTTCCGCTACAGTTAAACTTAATGTCTATTATATTTTATCAGTTTAACATTGTTGAAGGCTAATGATAATTTATTCTGCATTATCTTAGTCATAATATTTCTTACTGGGCTAGTTGAGCTCACCCTTTCTTTCACTGTTCTCTTCAGGAAATGAGAACGTAGCTGGGGCAAGTCGGGGAACGGAGTGATGGTCCGAATGATAGTATTAGTTAGTAGTCCTCACTATTCTATCTAATGGTGTGTTAATAAATGTAATAAGGACTCCTTTTGAGTATGAATACTCTCTAGAAGATAATATTTGTATTCAAACTCACAGTTTATGTTTTGTCGTATTGTACACGACAGTTGTATTAGTAAGTTGTATTTGTATTCTGTACTATGTATCTGACGACCCAAGATGGGTGATGTATACCTAATTTTGGGGGCGTCACAGTTGGTATCAGAGCTTAGGGATATGATCCCTGGCTAAGATGTGAGAATAGAACTAGGAGGGGAGAGACGGGGAATTCCTTCGCTAGTATGACCTACCTAAGTTTATTTGCATGGTATTTAACTGGTCGGTCATAATATAAGGATAATATATGACATATCAATTAACTTTTATTTTGTGACAGTATCTAAAAATGGCATCTGAGAATGTTGGGAATAGCAATGGAGCACAGGCGACTGTTGATTCACCAAATATCAATAATCAGGATAATGTGCATCAGGAAGGTGACAATCCTCATGCAAACAACAACACTGACCAGATGATGAATGATGGAATGTTCAGAAACTTTATGCAGTTCATGCAACAGCAGGCGAGAGCGGTTCCTGTCCAAAATATAGGTGGAAACACTGAAAACTCTCGGACGGTCACCGCTAAATAGTTCAAGGAGCTGGGACCACCAGAGTTTAAGGGAGAGCCAAAACCACTTATAGCGGAAATATGGATAAAGCATATTACCAAGATATTTGATGTCTTGGGATGCTCCGAGGAGCAAAAGGTTCCCTTTGCCGCCTTTATGTTGCGAGGAGAAGCAAATTACTGGTGGGAATCGATTAAGCGTACTAAACCTGCCGCACTGAAGATGTCTTGGGAGAAGTTCCAAGAGTTGTTCAATGACAAATACTTTCCCAAAAGTGTTCGTCACATGAGGGAGGTGGAGTTCATCAAATTGGAGCAGAATAATATGACCGTGTCGCAGTATGAGGATAAATTTGCTGAGTTGTCCCGGTTTGCGTCCCACTTGGTGGATAATGAAGAGCGAATGACGCGAATGTTTTTGCGAGGTTTGAAACCTGAGATACGTCAACATCTTATCTCTCATAAACTGTGTTTGTATTCAGATGTTGTGAATAGGGCTCAGTTAGTGGAGCGTGATAACGAGTCAACGCAACTAAAAGAGAGCAGTCGGCAAAATGATAATACCAGTGAGAACAATCATCGAAGCGGTGACAACAAGCGTGGAGGGAATCAATAGGCCAGAAATGGTAACCACTTCGGTGGTAATCAGGGCCAAAACAATAAGAATGGTCATTTCAAGAAGAGGAGATTCAACAATGATGGAAAGACGTCAGCACCAGCACCCGTTGTTAAGGAAGGAGAACGACCACCTATCATATGTTTCAAATGCAGAGGGGAGGGGCATATCAGTCCAAACTACGCGATGTCGTCTAAAGCATGTTATAATTGTGTAAGAGAAGGTCATTTAGCTCGATTTTGTCGTTTACCAAAAACAAGTTCAGCCGAGATGGAGACACCAAAGGCCGTCCCAGAAAAGTCAAAACTGGTAGTGCAAGGGAGAGCGTTTGTTGTGACCTCCCAGAAAGCAAGGAACCCGAATGAGGTCATCACGGGTAAGCTTATCATAAACTCTAACGAAGTCTATACTTTATTTGATACCGGTTCTACCCATTCTTTTATTTCTCCTACTTACGCTCATCGATTAAATTTGACTCCGGAGAAATTAGACTTTGATTTATCTGTTGAAACTCCATTGGGAGAAACCTTCATTACATCCACGATTTATAAGTCTTGTTTGGTTCAAGTTGGTACCCACACATTACCTGTCGATCTGATTTCATTAAAAATACTTGCATTTGACGTGATTCTAGGGATTGATTGGTTAACTACTCATCATGTAAAAATTGATTGTTTTCGTAAGGTTGTTAGCTTTCATATTCCTAATCGACCTATTATGCGAATTCAAGCAACCAAATCATTAAAATCAATCGCTGTCATCTCAAGCCATAAAGCTATTCGTTTATTGAAAAACGGATGTCAAGCTTTCTTAGCTCATGTCGCGGATCTAAACAAAAATACGTCAGTTTTGAATGATATTTCTATTGTTAATAAATTCCCTGACGTATTTCCTGAAGAACTTCCTGGCCTACCCCCAGAGCGTGAAATTGAATTTTATATCGACCTTGAACCCGGTACAAAACCCATTTCCAAAGCCCCATATCGAATGGCTCCTATTGAACTTCAGGAGTTAAAGATCCAACTGCAGGAATTGTTAGACATTGGCTTTATTCGTCCTAGTACTTATCCTTGGGGTGCTCCTGTGCTATTCGTGAAGAAGAAAGATGAAAGTATGCGACTTTGTATTGATTATCGGGAGTTGAATTATGTAACCATTAAAAACAGGTACCCATTGCCACGTATTGATGACCTGTTTGACCAGTTGCAAGGAGCACAATTCTTTTCAAAGATCGATCTTCGTTCTGGATTTCATCAGCTGAAGGTTAGAACTGAGGATATTCCAAAGACGGCTTTCAGAACTCGGTACGGGCATTATGAATTCCTAGTCATGTCCTTTGGATTGACTAATGCTCCTGCTGCCTTCATGGATATGATGAATCGGGGATTCAAGGAATATTTAGATCACTTTGTGGTCGTCTTTATTGATGACATCCTTATTTATTCCAAAAACCGTGAAGATCATGAGCAACACTTGAGGCTGGTACTCCAAAAGCTTCGTGAATACAAGCTTTATGCCAAGTTGAAGAAATACGAGTTCTGGCTGGAGGAGGTAGCATTCCTTGGGCACGTAGTATCAAGTCGTGGAATATCGGTTGACCCGGCAAATATTGAAGCTATTCAAAGCTGGGAGCAACCTAAATCAGTGACCGAAGTACGTAGCTTTCTTGGTTTAGCTGGTTATTATCAGAGATTCGTGGAAGGATTTTCTCGAATCGCTACTCCATTAACTCTGCTGACTCGGAAAGATACAAAGTTCAGTTAGACCGAAGAATATGAGCAGAGTTTTCAAGAACTCAAGAGGAGACTCATTTCAGCACCTGTTCTAACAATACCATCTGGCTCGGAGGGATTTGTCATCTACAGTGATGCTTCGAGCAAAGGGTTGGGATGCGTTCTCATGCAACATGGAAAAGTCATAGCCTATGCATCAAGACAACTCAAGGAATATGAGAGGAATTATCCTACTCATGATCTAGAGTTGGCAGCTGTTGTCTTTGCACTTAAAATTTGGAGGCATTACTTGTATGGGGAGAAGGTGGAGCAATATGAAGAGAGAGATAGCGCTGTTTATCTCAAGGTGTTTAACTTGT
Organism: Panax notoginseng; assembly: GCA_016801055.1. NCBI lineage: Eukaryota > Viridiplantae > Streptophyta > Magnoliopsida > Apiales > Araliaceae > Panax > Panax notoginseng. Next base: position 14,853,872 of record CM029023.1, on the reverse strand, counting down.
CAACGAGTCAAAGCGGAGCATCAAGTACCAAAAGGTCCATTGTAACCACTTGAAATTCCAGAATGGAAGTGGGAGCACATTACCATGGATTTCGTTACCGGTCTTCCTAAGGTTTCTCAAGGTATAGATGTGATTTAGGTCATTGTTGATAGATTGACCAAGTCTGCTCATTTCTTACCGATACGAGAAACTTATACACTTGAACGTCTTGCTCGTATGTACATAAACGAGATTGTAAGACTGCATGGTATGCCAGTATCTATAGTTTCCGATCGAGACCCAAGATTCACCTCACGATTTTGGGTTAGTTTACAAAAAGCTATGGGCACAGATTTACGATTTAGTTCGGTATATCATCCTCAGACGGACGGACAATCAGAGAGGACTATTCAAACTCTAGAAGATTTATTAAGACTCTGTGTCCTTGACTTCAAGGGAAGTTGGGACAAGTTCTTACCATTGGTGGAGTTTTCCTACAACAACAGTTATCAAGCAAGTATTGGCATAGCTCCATTCGAAGCATTGTATGGAAGAAAATGTCGTTCTCCAGTATGTTGGGATGAGGTGGGTGAAGCAACGTTGTTGGGACCGGAGTTGGTACGTATAACTACAGAAAAGATTTAAACGATCCGACAATGTATAAAAACCTCACAAGATCGACAAAAGAGTTATGTTGATCTTCATTGAAAGGACGTGGAATTTGATATAGGAGATCATGTGTTCTTACGTGTTGCTCCATGGAAAGGAGTTACGAGATTTGGAAAAAGTACAGTAATACGTGTGGTTGCATAGTAGCACACGGTATTAATTATTAATGCTTATGTGAGAAGTCACTCAGTTTGATTCAATTATTGTCAGTTAATAATATGAATTATTTAGCGATAATGACGTTTTGTTTAATTCGTATTATTAACGTAATAAAACAGAAACATCTTTTTATATAAAACAGAATACTTTATTAAAGTTATTCTATAAATAGAATATATTATATTTTATTTAAAAGATTTTTCTTTAAATATGGACCGTCAGATTAAAGTAATCAATCTGGACCGTTCATGGATTAGTTACTATGCATTCTATTTTTCTATAAATAGCAGCTCATTCCTTCATTATTCCTTACGAATTCACTGAACTCTAGAGAGAGAAACTATAGAGAGAGAGAAGAAGAGTATTCTGCTACTTAACTACTTCCTTATTTCAGCTCTTCTTTAAAAACGGTAAGGGGTGTTATTCTTTCTTATTCATGAAGAGAACTGTTATTGTTCCATTTCTTATTATTCTGTTGGAATAACCTGTATACGCGGTCTATCCTATACTTGGTGACATTCTTCTATTATTCTGTTGGAACATCCTGTCTGTGTGTTTTTCACCGGACCTGGTTCCGTCTTTATTATTATTCTGTTGGAACATCATGTCTGTGTGTTTTACACCGGACCTGGTTCCGTCTTTATTATTATTCTGTTAGAATATCATGTATGTGCGTTTTATGCCGGACCTGGTTCCATTATTTATTATTCTGTTGGAATAACCTGTCTGTGCGGTCTATCGCATGCATGGTGATTTCTTTTGTTATTCCATTCTTTATTATACTCAGTTGGTTAAGTTTTGACTTCTATACTCCATAAAATTTGTGAAATATCCTTGATAATTGCGTTTCATCCAGTATCTTTTCATGAAAATATTATTCTAAGCATTCTTGAATTTTACTCCACAAAGCAGTATCATGTTGACAATTTGGACGTTGTTAATTCTTGGATAAATTAATTCTTGAACTTGTTTTATTGAATTCTTATATCATTGTCATCGTCCTCATGTTTATAAAATGTTAAAAGTCATCTGTGGCCTATAGTGCATAGATGGACTTGGTATGTTTATGACCAGGGATTATTCGGTATAATCATGACCGTAATGTTACAAATGATGTGGTAAAAGTCCTCATTGGCCCGTAGTGCGTTGATGGATGGCATGATCATGACCATTAATGAATACACGAATATCATTGGCCGTAGTGCAGGGGTGATTCGATGATGTGGATTATTTTATTAAGCTGAGTCTCAGCGATCACAATGTTGAAAAACCTTTTAAATCATAAAAGATAGTAGAGTTTATTTTCTACTTGACTCTTTTAATGGTTTGCTTGTTCCGCTGCAGTTAAACTTGATGTCCATTATATTTTATCAGTTTAACATTGTTGAAGGCTAATGATAATTTATTCTGCATTATCTTAGTCATAATATTTCTTACTGGGCTAGTTGAGCTCACCCTTTCTTTCACTGTTCTCTTCAGGAAATGGGAACGTAGCTAGGGCAAGTCGGGGAATGGAGTGATGGTCCGAATGATAGTATTTGTTAGTAGTCCTCACTATTCTATGTAATGGTGTGTTAATAAATGTAATGAGGACTCCTTTTGAGTATGAATACTCTCTAGAAGATAATATTTGTATTCAAACTCACAGTTTATGTTTTGTCGTATTGTATACGACAGTTGTATTAGTAAGTTGTATTTGTATTCTGTACTATGTATCTGACGACCCAAGATGGGTGATGTATACCTATATTTGGGGGCGTCACAACCACGTTCACTTTTCTAGGATGGTATTGAATGGTATGATCATAATCTTTCAACAGTTCAAGCCAACGTCGTTTTCGCATGTTGAGTTCCTTTTGAGTGAAGAAATATTTGAGGCTTTTATGATCCGTAAAGATCTCCACCTTCTCCCCATACAAGTAATGTCTCCAAATTTTAAGTGCAAAGACAACAGCTGTCAACTCTAGATCATGAGAAGGATAATTCCTCTCATATTCCTTGAATTATCTTGATGCATAGGCTATGACTTTTTCATGTTGCATGAGAACACATCCCAACCCTTTGCTCGAAGCATCACTGTAGATGACAAATCCCTCCGAGCCAGATGGTATTGTTAGAACAGGTACTGAAATGAGTCTCCTCTTGAGTTCTTAAAAACTCTTTTCACATTCTTCGCTCCAACCGAACTTTGTATCTTTCCGAGTCAGCTGAGTTAATGGAGTAGCGATTCGAGAAAATCCTTCCACAAATCTCCGATAATAACCAGCTAAACCAAGAAAGCTACGTACTTCGGTCACTGATTTAGGTTGCTCCCAGCTTTGAATAGCATCAATCTTTGTCGGGTCAACAGATATTCCACGACTTGATACTATGTGCCCAAGGAATTCTACCTCCTCCAGCCACCTCCTTCAACTTGGCATAAAGCTTGTATTCACGAAACTTTTGGAGTACCAGCCTCAAGTGTTGCTCATGATCTTCACGGCTTTTGGAATAAATAAGGATGTCATCAATAAAGACGACCACAAAGTGATCCAAATATTTTTTGAATACCCGGTTCATCATATCCATGAAGGCAGCAGGAGCATTAGTTAATCCAAAGGACATGACTAGGAATTCATAATGCCCGTACCGAGTTCTGAAAGTCGTCTTTGGAATATCCTAATTTCTAACCTTCAGCTGATGATTTTACGAGGGTTATAATTTTTAATCCGACCGTTGGATCGTGGTAATATTTGGATATATTATACATATATAAGTTGAGTATATGTCCACAAATTTTAAACCGTTAAAAATGAACGTATGATTTGTTATGAATTTTACGAGATGACTGGTTCAGAAATTGTTGAATTTTCAGAGTTAATCATTTTGGTGGAAAATTCTAGAATTGGTGGGCCCCACTCTTGGTTGGTGAAGAAATGTGCTGAGATTTTTATTCAAATGTGATGGGTGGGAATAGTAGCAGGTAAAGCCATCAGGTTACAGGTTAAGTCTGATTCGGCGTGCTAACATTTTCCTATAAATAGAGGGCTAAGTCAGAATTAAAAATCACACCAGAATTCATAAGTTTTCTCTCTTTCTCTCTCTAGATTATTGAGTATATTTTGTGAGTATTTAGATACTCTGTGAGTTTCTATTCATCAGTGCAAGTTTCTTTCAGCCTTATACCGATCAGAAGTACTGCTCTTTTGAGGTAAGGGATAGTAAGGGATTTTAAGGGTTGTTATATTTTCCAGTTTCGTAATTTTTCTGACCTTCAAAAATTCTAGAAAAATTTAAATTGATAGTTTGATGAGTTTTCTTGATTGTGTCCAAAAATGGTGATTTTTGGATGTATAGATTGAGAGTTATGAATTTTATGAGAAAAGACTATTTTAAAAGTAACCGCTTATAATTCCTTGTGGTTAACTCCAAAATTGATGAAATGTTTATTGGGAGTACATGTATATGATAGAAGTATACTCTGTAAATTTCAGAATTTTTGGACAAAACTACAATTTTTGATAAATGTCTAAATATTCGGCTGTTTTGGCCATATGAAAAATAGTAAATGACTTTTAAAAATTCTAAAAAAAATATATGTTCACTATGGGACTATATTATGCTAAATTCCAGAAAATAAATATTTTTGGAACTGATTTGGTATTTTTTATGAAAATGGTCTAGTTATGAGTAAATGAATTAAATATATTTTGTGAAGTAAGAAAATTAGAAAATAAGATTTTATGACTTGAGAATCATATATGAGGTATATGCAGATTTTTGATGAGGGTTTTGGTTATTGGTGATGAAATCTTATGAGTTTGGCATTTTAGAATGATTAAATGCATTATTTAGTAAAGTGTAAATAATTAAAATAAATTATTTATAAGCTTAAGAAATATTATTCTTTCAATATCATTATACTGAAATATTGGTATGTATTTTATTATGGAATTTTTACCTTTTTGTGTCGGAGTTACTATTCACGAGTTACTATTTACGAGTTACTATTCACGAGTTACTATTCACGATAAAATTGGTTTCTTTTTCTAACCAAATTATAGTTGATTTATGAATATTACTCTTGAGATTAAATCTATATGTTGATCATATTGTTTTTATTATCATATACAACATTTTTATAACCCTGATGTTGAAATTCTCTTTCACTTGAGTGTAAAGATGGGTAGATTATTGGTATGATCATGACTTTGGGTTCTCTTTGGCCAGTAGTGCAAAGTTGAATTATTGACTAGTATGATCATGACCATTGAATTTATAATTGAATATCTTCAGCTTAAGTGCAAAGGTGAAATGATCAACATGGTTATAATTATTGTTTATATAAATGATTATATATTTCTTTGAGATATTAATATATTTGGCCTATAGTGCAAATATGAACTGTTGATGAATATATTCGTAGTGCAAATATGAACTGTTGAGGAATATCTTTGGCCTGTAGTACAAAGATGAATTGTTGATGAATATCTTTGGTCCGTAGTGCAAAGATGACATGTTGTTGAATATCTTTGGTCAGTAGCGCAAAGATGAACAGATGTTGAGATAAACATGACCAACTGATGATACAAATGAATATCGTTGGCCGTAGTGCAAAGATGAAGTTATTAGTATGATTATGAACAGGAAATGTGATTTGGTGTAACCATGATCTTTGATGTTTCAGGTAAAGATAGGTGATGAAAATTATCTTCGTCCTGGATGAAAAGAGGAATTTAGAACTACAGTTATGATTATGAGTTATTCATATGATTGTGGACCAGAATTGTTGATTGATGTTACATGGATAAAATATTGTTGGTGGATTTTTAACATGAAGAAGATAATAAACTTTATAGTCTATTCGACTCTTCTAATGGATTGCTCGTTCCGCTGTAACTATGGTTGAAATTTTTATCATTTACCATATGTTCTAAATCTCTGATTTATTATTGATGAAGGCTATTGATAATTTAATTATCTTTAGTCATGATATTCTTTACTGAGCTAGTTGTGCTCACCCTTTTGCTTCACAATTCCTTTCAGGTAATAAGAGTGTAGCTGGGTCGAGCGAGGGTAACGGGGAAATAGAACGGTGGTCTCTAGCTGGGTCGAGCGAGGGTAACGGGGAAATAGAACGGTGGTCGAGCGAGGGTAACGGGGAAATAGTTCATTTAGTATTTTTATTTGGTGAATCCAATAGGGTAAGGTGTACCCAACGTTGGAAGGGTGGTTTGCCACTATCATACAAGATGTCTAACGACATACAACCTCGTGTCATCATAAGACAGGGATGTGTTCATCCACTTGCTGAGTATATATACGAGCACTACCTATATAATCTTGGTGTTTGTTTGAAGTATAATTCTCAATTAGAGACAGTAGAGATAATGATATGTCAAGAGAAGACTCACCATTGAGAAGAATATGATAGTAATCTTCTCGTTTTTCTTTGGGGTCTATTGGGTCAACCAAGGATAATTCTGTGGCCATATGATATCTATCATAACCTAGATGCATGGCCTCCCATGTACGAAGGTTTCCTTGAGCACTTCCCAAAGATTCTAATTTCTAAAACAGTTTTTGACTATACCTTTATGTAAGGTGTCATTGTGAGGTGATGTCCACGGTTGGAACATGAGTCACATTTGGTATATATTTGTATCCAAACTCACAGCATATGTGTTGTTGTATTTTGAACTACAATTGTTGTAATAAAGTTGTAGTTGTTTTCTGTACCATGTATTTGGCGACTCAGAATAGGTTGGATGGAATGGACCTATTTTGGGGTTGTCACATTTGGTATCAGAGCTTAGGGATATGATCTCTGGCGGAGATCGGGGAATACAACTAGGAGGGGAGAGATAAGTAAATCTTTCACTAGTGTGTCCTACCAAAGCTTATTTGTTGGTCAGTCATAATATTGGGATATTATGTGATATGTTAATTTGTTTAATTAACCCTTGTTTTATGGCAGTATTTGAGAATGGCAGCTGAGAATACTAACAATGGAGTGAATGAGACTGTGGGGATACCTCTAATCACTAACCGTGATAATCTGATGTCAGACGAAGAAGGAATTAGAGATATCCATGTGGTGAGTGAAGAATTGATAGTTGCACCCGAGATAGTCGCAGAGGTAACAACTGAGACTGAGGAAGAAGAGGAAGAAGAAGTACCTGAGGAGAGTTTATTAGAGGTATTATATGATCAAAATGTAGAATTTCAAAATCGTATTCATGATTTAGAAGAGCAGGCAGAAGAACGACAGGCGGTCGTGGAACAAAAGGACGCAACAATTCAAGCTTGTGTTACCCGATATGTGATGCTTGAACAGAAGCATTCTTTGGCAGAGTATAAGATGATAAAAATGTAATCTGAGCTAAAAGAAGAAAAAACTGAACGAGTGAGAATAAGTGATGCATGGGCAAAAGCCGCACGACACGTGGATATTGTGGAAAGAGATGTTCGATCTAAGAAGGCTAAAATAGATGATATGAATTTCTCTTTTTGGAAAGCAATTGGGAGAACCCAACATCGAGTTTTGAATTACCCTGTACATAGCGGTCAACCTGAATCTGATATGGATCAAAGATTGATGATTTAGATCATGACTGAGGAGTACGAAGAGGCAGTTGAGGGAGGAATATGTCCTATAGAAAGGTATATTTCAACGGTAATGATGACGCCAAATGCTGCTCCAGACAAGTCAAAGCCGAGTAGTTCGAGGGATGGCGGTTGTCATGACTTCCCAACAAATGAGGAACCCAAATGAAGTTATCATGGGAGATGAGCAATGGAGAAATCATGATGATCTGAGAGATAGAATCTGAAATGGAAGCAAGGTATTCTCAACTCTTTGAAATACCAGGTACGTAAATTTCGGGGACGAAATTTCATAACGAGGGGAGATTGTAAGACCCCGAATTTTATGAAATAAAAGTATTCAATAATTACTATTCAGTAAATGGTTAAATTGATAAATGTTAAAGTTAAGGGTGATATATGAAATTTTTTTTTTCAAAATACACAAGTGGTTATAAAATATTCATTGTTGTCGGGGAATATTCGTTTGGTCGTGGAATATTCTTTCTGCCGGGGAATATTCGTACGACGGCGCAGCCATTTGTGGGTCCCATAACAGAATAACTGTCGGATGAAGAAAATGACAAATTTGAGCTTTTACAAATAACGGCGTAGTTGTTACCGTTAACACTATTAGAATACATAGTGGTTAAAATACAGTAATACGCGTTATTGCACAGTAGCACACGGTATTGCACAGTATTTTTAAAATTATTGATTCTTACGTAAGAAGGCACTACCGAATAATTGTTATAGTAATTACTGTTTAATATTTTATTTTATTGATTCAATAATTACTGCGTTGAAATTTTATATTATTGTTGTTCAATAATTGTCACTACACAGTATTTCCCATTATCAGATCAATAATTCATATTATTTGAATAATATTATTAGATAACATTATTGGCAATGTCTAGAAAGTTCTATCTAAGGAGAGGTTTGGTCAACTAATTGCGCGCTAGTAAGGAGAAATTCTTATTAGAAAACCCCCTCTTTCCTGGGAACGGCCTGGTTGTCATAAATGTGATTCTATAATATTATTTGTGAATAATTAATTATTGATTCATATGATAAGGGAATATTTATTTTATATGGATATAAATGAGTGATATATTTTTGTGGTTAAAAATGAAGGAGTTAATGTTGAGGTGTTTTATCTGTATTTTTGTCGGAATGGAGGTATTGAAAATCAAAATAGAGTTTTTAAGATATTTTACGAGGGTTATAATTTTTAATCCGACCGTTGGATCGTGGTAATATTTGGATATGTTATACATATATAAGTTGAGTATATGTCCACAAATTTTGAACCGTTAAAAATGAACATATGATTTGTTATGAATTTTACGAGATGACTGGTTCAGAAATTGTTGAATTTTCGGAGTTAATCATTTTGGTAGAAAATTCTAGAATTGGTGGGCCCCACTCTTGGTTGGTAAAGAAATGTGCTGAGATTTTTATTTAAATGTGGTGGGTGGAAATAGTAGCAGGTAAAGCCATCAGGTTACATGTTAAGTTTGATTCGGCGTGCTAACATTTTCCTATAAATAGAGGGCTAAGTTAGAATTGAAAATCACACCAGAATTTATAAGTTTTCTCTCTTTCTCTCTCTAGATTATTGAGTGTATTTTGTGAGTATTTAGATACTCTGTGAGTTTCTATTCATCAGTGCAAGTTTCCTTTAGCCTTATACCGATCAGAAGTACTGCTCTTTTGAGGTAAGGGATAGTAAGGGATTTTAAGGGTTGTTATATTTTCCAGTTTCGTAATTTTTCTGACCTTCAAAAATTCTGGAAAAATTTGAAATGATATTTTGATGAGTTTTCTTGATTGTGTCTAAAAATGGTGATTTTTGGATGTATAGATTGAGAGTTATGAATTTTATGAGAAAAGACTATTTTAAAAGTAATCGCTTATAATTCCTTGTGGTTAACTCCAAAATTGATGAAATTTTTATTGGGAGTACATGTATATGATAGAAGTATACTCTGTAAATTTCAGAATTTTTGGACAAAAGTATAATTTTTGATAAATATCTAAATATTCGGCTGTTTTGGCCATATGAAAAATATTAAATGACTTTTAAAAATTCTGAGAAAAATATATGTTCACTATGGGACTATATTATGCTAAATCCCAGAAAAGAAATATTTTCGGAACTGATTTGATATTTTTCATGAAAATAGTCTAGTTATGAGTAAATGAATTAAATATGTTTTGTGAAGTAAGAAAATAGGAAAATAGGATTTTATGACTTAAGAATCCTATATGAGGTATATGAAGATTTTTGATGAGGGTTTTGGTTATTGGTGATGAAATCTTATGAGTTTGACATTTTAGAATGATTAAATATATTATTTAGTAAAGTGTAAACAATTAAAATAAATTGTTTATAAGCTTAAGAAATATTATTCTTTCAATATCATTATACCGAAATATTGGTATGTATTTTATTGTAGAATTTCTACCTTTTTGTGTCGGAGTTACTATTCATGAGTTACTATTCACGAATTACTATTCACGAGTTACTATTCACGATAAAATTGATTTCTTTTTCTAACCAAATTATAGTTGATTTATGAATATTACTCTTGAGATTAAATCTATATGTTGATCATATTGTTTTTATTATCATATATAACATTTTTATAACCCTGATGTTGAAATTCTCTTTCACTTGAGTGTAAAGATGGGTAGATTATTGGTATAATCATGACTTTGGGTTCTCTTTGGCCAGTAGTGCAAAGTTGAATTATTGACTAGTATGATCATGACCATTGAATTTATAATTGAATATCTTCAGCTTAAGTGCAAAGGTGAAATGATCAATATGGTTATAATTATTGTTTATATAAATGATTATATATTTCTTTGAGATATTAATATATTTGGCCTATAGTGTAAATATGAACTGTTGATGAATATATTTGGTCGTAGTGCAAATATGAACTGTTGAGGAATATCTTTGGCCTGTAGTGCAAAGATGAAATATTGATGAATATCTTTGGCCTGTAGTGCAAAGATGAATTGTTGATGAATATCTTTGGTCCGTACTGCAAAGATGACATGTTGTTGAATATCTTTGGCCAGTAGTACAAAGATGAACAGATGTTGAGATAAACATGACCAACTCGTGATACAAATGAATATCTTTGGCCGTAGTGCAAAGATGAAGTTATTAGTATGATTATGAATAGGAAATGTGATTTGGTGTAACCATGATCTTTGATGTTTCAGGTAAAGATAGGTGATGAAAATTATCTTCGTCCTGGATGAAAAGAGGAATTTAGAACTACAGTTATGATTATGAGTTATTCATATGATTGTGGACCAGAATTGTTGATTGATGTTACGGGGATAAAATATTGTTGGTGAATTTTTAACATGGAGAAGATAATAGACTTTATAGTCTATTTGACTCTTCTAATGGATTGCTCGTTCTGCTGCAACTATGGTTGAAATTTTTATCATTTACCATATGTTCTAAATCTCTGATTTATTATTGATGAAGGCTATTGATAATTTAATTATCTTTAGTCATGATATTCTTTACTGAGCTAGTTGTGCTCACCCTTTTGCTTCACAATTTCTTTCAGGTAATAAGAGTGTAGCTGGGTCGAGCGAGGGTAACGGAGAAATAGAACGGTGGTCTCTAGCTGTGGATGTTCTCCAGAAGCAGTATAGAAAAGTTCATTTAGTAGTTATATTTGGTGAATCCAATAGGGTAAGGTGTACCCAACGTTGGAAGGGTGGTTTGCCACTATCATACAAGATGTCTAACGACATACAACCTCGTGTCATCATAAGACAGTGATGTGTTCATCCACTTGCTGAGTATATATACGAGCACTACCTATATAATCTTGGTGTTTGTTTGAAGTATAATTCTCAATTAGAGACAGTAGAGATAATGATATGTCAAGAGAAGACTCACCATTGGGAAGAATATGATAGTAATCTTCTCGTTTTTCTTTGGGGTCTACTGGGTCAACCAAGGATAATTCTGTGGCCATATGATATCTATCATAACCTAGATGCATGGCCTCCCATGTACGAAGGTTTCCTTGAGCACTTCCCAAAGATTCTAATTTCTAAAACAGTTTTTGACTATATCTTTATGTAAGGTGTCACTGTGAGGTGATGTCCACGGTTGGAACATGAGTCACATTTGGTATATATTTGTATCCAAACTCACAGTATATGTGTTGTTGTATTTTGCACTACAATTGTTGTAATAAAGTTGTAGTTGTTTTCTGTACCATGTATTTGGCGACTCAGAATAGGTTGGATGGAATGGACCTATTTTGGGGTTGTCACAACTACGACCAAGGATATTCGTGTATTCATTAATGGTCATGATCATGCCAACAACTGTCCATCAATGCACTACGGCCAATGAGGATTTTTACCACATCATTTGTAACATTACGGTCATGATTATACCAAATAATCCCTGGTCATAATCATACCAAGTCCATCTATGCACTACAGGCCACAGATGACTTTCAACATTTTATAAACATGAGGATGATGACAATGATATAAGAATTCAATAAAACAAGTTTAAGAATTAATTTATCCAAGAATTAACAACGTCCAAATTGTCAACATGATACTGCTTTGTGGAGTAAAATTCAAGAATACTTAGAAGAATATTTTCATGAAAAGATACTGGAAGAACCGCAATTATCAAGGATATTTCACTAATTTCATGGAGTATAGAAGTTAAAACTTAACCAACTGAGTATAATAATGAATGGAATAACAAAAGAAATCACCATGCATGCGATAGACCGCACAGACAGGTTATTCTAACAGAATAATAAATAATGAAACCAGGTCCGGCGGAAACGCACTGACAGGATATTCCGACAGAATAATAAACAATGGAACCAGGTCCGGTGTAAACGCACCGACAGGATATTCCGACAGAATAATAATAAATAATGGAACCAGGTCCGGTGTAAAACACACAGACAGGATGTTCCAACAGAATAATAACAAGACGAAACTAGGTCCGGTGTAAAACACACAGACAGGATGTTCCAACAGAATAATAACAAGACGGAACCAGGTCCGGTGTAAAACACACAGACAAGATGTTCCAACAGAATAACAGAAGAATGTCACCAAGTATAGGGTAGGGCGCGTATACAGGTTATTCCAACAGAATAATAAGAAATAGAATAACAACAGTTCTCTTCATGAATAAGAAAGAATAACACCCCTTACCGTTTTAAAGAAGAACTGAAATAAGGAAGTAGTTAAGTAGCAGAATACTTTTCTTTTCTCTCTCTATAGTTTCTCTCTCTAGAGTTCAGTGAATTCGTAAGAAATAATGAAGGAATGAGCTGCTATTTATAAAAAAATGGAATGCATAGTAACTAATCCATGAACGGTCCAGATTGATTATTTTAATCTGACGGTCCATATTTAAAGAAAAATCTTTTAAATAAAATATAATATATTCTATTTATAGAATAACTTTAATAAAGTATTCTGTTTTATATAAAAAGATGTTTCTGTTTTATTACGTTAATAATACGAATAAAACAAAACTTCATTATCGCTAAATAATTCATATTATTAACTGACAATAATTGAATCAAACTAAGTGACTTCTCACATAAGCATTAATAATCAATACCGTGTGTTACTATGCAACCACACGCATTACTGTACTTTTACTACCGAGTAGTTCAACAGTATCAATGGTAAAACTTCTGCCGTTATTTTTATTAAAATATTTTTGTCGTTTTCTCAATCCGACAATAATTCCGTTGTGGGGTCCACCAATAATTGTGCCGTTGTACGAATACTCCTTGTTAAAACGAATATTCCCCGACCAATCGAATATTATATAACAACTTGCGTACTTTGTAAAATTTATAAATATTACCCACAACTATAACATTATATCAAATTAACTCCATAATATTCAAAAATGATATTTATAGAAAATTCATCTTTATTTATAAAAGTTGGGGTCTTACAAGTTAACTGACTGAAAATCGAACAGTGCTTGGTGATGATGAATCCATGAAGGGTGGTGGTGACGGTTGATCAAGCTTCCACTTGTGGTGGTGGCGGTGGTCTTGGGATGGAAAAGAATTGAAAGTGCATTGACTCTATTTTGCGAACTCCTGCCGACTGGAGCAAAACCAGATGAGTTTACGTTATCCACAATGTTGAGTGCTTGTGCTAATTTGGCTGCAGCCAGATCTGGTGAGCAGATTCAAGGTTATGCAATAAAAAGTGGAATTGGGAATTTTACTGTAGTTGAAAATTCAGTGACTACATGTATGCAAAGTTAGGAGACATAGATTCTGCAAATCTGAACTTCCAAGCAACAGCTAAACCCGATGCAGTGTCTTGGTCTGTGATGAAATATGAAGGACCGGGGATGAGGGTGGAGACTAATTAAGGAGAAGGGAAGAACGTTACCATCGCTCTGTTTCTGACGTTACCATCGATCTGTTTCTGTAATTTTTTCATAATGCAGTTGGTAGTCAAACCTTCATACCAAGGTAACCAATTCTGTTTTATTAAGTTTTCAATTTATTTTGCATGTAATACAGTTGGTAGCCAAACCTTCATGCAGTTGGTTACCAAACTTTCAGACCAAGGTAACTAATTCATACTGCAGGTGTGAAGGTAGATTGATTATCTTGGTATAAAAGTTTGGTTACCTTGTATAAAAGTCTGGTTACCAATTCAGTTTTATTAAGTTACAAATTTCGTTTGAATGTGATGGAGTTGGTAGCCAACCATTCATACAAACGTAACCATTTTTTATTTATGAGTAACAAAATAGTTATAAAAAAAATTCAGAACATTAATAGTTACATTTATTTATTTTTAAACTTTTTGTAGGGCGAATCTTCTTCTTATTCTCATTGACGTTTTGGACAACGGAGATTCGCGACGGTGTAGCGGCGGTGTAGCGATGGACTATTATTTCAAAGTGTATGTGAGGGAGATGAAGATTTGAATTTGAATATTTAAATTTGAATTATTATTTTGAATTTGAATTTGTTTTTGTTGTTAGATCCATATATTTGAATTTGAATTGTTAATTATGGCAGTTATTTGTCATTGATTTTAGGTTTTCTTATTAATGTGAATTGTACTATTTTTGTAATATGGGTCATAATTACACTCTTTTTGTAATTATTTGATTGATGCACTTTTCTTGTAATTACTTTCTATTTGTTGAATATTTATATAAAGGACCCTAAATTTAAATGTTATTTACTTATTTTATTTTATTTCTTTATTATTATTTTTTCTGGGTATTACACCGCGAATTTGTATTTACATTGCGAATTTCTGGATTCCCTCTCTACTGGCGATCCGATTTTTCACCTTTGTGTTTAATATTTAAAGTCTTTAGAGATCATGAGGTCAAACTTTAGATATGAATTGATAGTTATATTTCTTTTTCTAAAGTCTGTTAAACTCTACCATTTGATAGAAATCTAAAAAATCTATGACTTTTTGAATACCAAAATACTTTTATAGACTTTGTAAAAATCTTAATTCAATACCACCTAACTTTTAAAGACATTAAAAAAGTTATAATTGAATACCAGTAAACTTTTATAAACTCTTTAAATGTCTTGATTGAATACAACTAAACTTTTAAAATCTTTAAAAGTCTTTTAAAATACACCCCCCTAAATTGAGTATGTGTGATTAAAACAGATAACTTTCTTAAACTAAAACAAATTTTAAATAATATCTAAATCTAAATCTAATAAGGATTCATGTCATACTCAAAGTATAATATATCTTTCTTTTCTTTCAGATTGTCACAAAATATAATTTGAAATCGAGTTAAATGTTGGATCCGAACAAGAATTCAAGACACATGTAACGTACTAACTCACATGGGAAACACATGGGGTGTTATTTTTAATTGAATATCCAAACCACAACTCTCTTTCAAATCAGAGAAACCACCTCTTTGAATCTAATGAGTTTCCTTGAAAAATGAGTGTGAACTATCTCCTTCCTTTTTCTTTAAGTTGATACTTTATTGGGTTGAATCTATTTTTTCTCATTGTACTGCATTCTGATTTATAAATGTATCAACTCATTAAATTATTTATTTTTTATAAACGGTTATAAATTCTGTCTAAACAAGTTAACTTTTAATGAAAAAAAATAAAAAAAAATTAAAGCTAATTATCCATGTGGACTTATCAAATAATATTCACACATTAAAAATCTGTGAAAATAAAATTAGATATGTGAAAATAAAAGTAAATCTGAAAGTTGAAATAAATTAAACAGTTAAAATTAAATAAATGAAATCATGGAAGAAAAACATATATCTTAGTAATTCTATTAACTTGAAAAAAATATGGAAGAAATTTTATTTACAAAATAAAATATATCTCAATCAATTAAAATAAAGAACAATATGCAATTATATAACAAATTATTTAAACAACATAAATAATTTAATAAAACTCATTAAACCGGATGGGTTTAAATTTAAAGTATTTAAGTTGTTTAATTAAGTTAACTCCTATTATTGTATTTCATTTAATACTCCATGTTTTTTTTTCTAACTCCGTAATTTATTTATATATTTTTGGATAGATTTTTAACGTTTTATAAATTTTTAATTAATTTTAACATATAATTTTTTTATTTTGATGGCCACGTTAACAAATTTGTGGGGTCCAAATGTTACTTGACTATTATTTGGCGTGTCATTTGTGTAAAATTGTATAAAAATAATATTTTTAATTTTTTTTGTAAAAAGTTAATTTATTTAAACGAAATTTGTAATCCTTTATAAAAAAATTAGTTAATTGAATTCACTGTTAAAAATTTCAATGCGATAATGATCGAGTATATATTATCACATAGTGCTGTTTTGCCGTTCTTTCAGGTTGTGCCATTTTCTAACTCCTGTCACTGTCCCAACTAAAATCCCAACTTTTACGTTGTTTACAATCGAGGAAGTAGTCGGTCCTAATGTAATTATCTCAACTAGATTATCCTAAAGTCCCTTTACTATAATAATAATAAAATAAATAAATGCTGCACATGTTAGTATATTATACATTTAACAATTCATTGAATATGATCGTCTCAAGCACTTTTATTGAATTGGTCAACTATTTTACTGAGCTTAATCTGTCAATTGCTTTCTTTAGTAAAAGTTATTATTTGGGTAATTGAGTTTATATTCTCTTAAAGCATTATCTTAGTGTTCGAACTTTGAATTTTAGAGTTTTATGGCAATTTATTTGATTATAGTGGTACCACTGCAGTTGTAATTTTCTTTCTTTTGTTTTGCATAAAACGAATCATGATTCCTGACGGTTCAAATGTTTAGTATATATAAATAAATTTTGGGATATTTTATATGAATCTCACGTTAGATAAATTTAAGAATGTAGATAAGTTAACAAGTATGACGGAAACTCCATCTAATAGGTTAACTTTTTAGGTAAGGAAGTGATTCAACACATTTATTGGGCTAGTTTACATGTGTGTGTTTTTTTTTTGATAACGGGAAGTTTCTCAACCGCAGTCAGACTAATCTCCACGAACCCGAGTCAGCCTTTTCATACGAGCTTAAACTCACGTCCCCGTGGCCCCATGAACCATTTTTTGGCATTGACAAATTGACTTGTGGTATTTGATCCCAGGACGTTTGAATTTACGACTCGTTCCGAAGCGTCATTTGAATCATTGCGTCAACTGCTGGGGTTTACATATGTGTGTGTTGCATTGGTGTGATGAATTGATGTGAGATGGATTATGGATCGTACAATTTTGCCACAACAAGTTGCATATAAAAAATTTTGCGACGGTCTTAAATCCAAACCTGCAAAAAAAAAATAGGAAAAGGAAAAGGAAAAGGAAAAGGAGCACTTCTATGGTGTTCACATATTTGGCACTCGGAATGCCAGGATATGTTATGGTGTTATACAATAAAGCTCTTCCATGAGAGTATGATAATTGGACATGTGTACTTTATAATTTCACCTATTTATATTTTTACCCCAATAAGCAATGAAATCAGAGTTTCGTAGATTTTTCCAATGAGCAATGAAAAATGTATAGTAAAATTGAAAAGTGTGTAATTCTATAAATAAGCACACTTAGAGGGGGGTGAATAGGTGTAACTACTCAAATCTAATTTACAATGGTCAATTTTTCAAGTTTACCACTGCAGACTACAATCGGACAGGTTAACTCTGTAAGACCTCAACTTTTATAAATAAAGATGAATTTCCTATAAATATCATTTTTGAATATTATGAAGTTAATTTGATATAATGTTATAGTTGTGGGTAATATTTATAAATTTTACAAAAGTACGCAAGTTGTTATATAATATTCGATTGGTCGGGGAATATTCGTTTTAACAGGGAATATTCGTACAACGGCACAATCATTGGTGGACCCCACAACGGAATTATTGTCTGATTGAAAAAATGACAAAAATATTTTAATAAAAATAACGGCGGAAGTTTTACCATTGATACTGTTGAACTACTCGGTAGTAAAAGTACAGTAATGCGTGTGGTTGCATAGTAACACACGGTATTGATTATTAATGCTTATGTGAGAAGTCACTTAGTTTGATTCAATTATTGTCAGTTAATAATATGAATTATTTAGCGATAATGAAGTTTTGTTTTATTCGTATTATTAACGTAATAAAACAGAAACATCTTTTTATATAAAACAGAATACTTTATTAAAGTTATTCTATAAATAGAATATATTATATTTTATTTAAAAGATTTTTCTTTAAATATGGACCGTCAGATTAAAATAATCAATCTGGACCGTTCATGGATTAGTTACTATGCATTCCATTTTTTTATAAATAGCAGTTCATTCCTTCATTATTTCTTACGAATTCACTGAACTCTAGAGAGAGAGAAGAAAAGTATTCTGCTACTTAACTACTTCCTTATTTCAGTTCTTCTTTAAAACGGTAAGGGGTGTTATTCTTTCTTATTCATGAAGAGAACTGTTGTTATTCCATTTCTTATTATTCTGTTGGAATAACCTGTATACGCGGTCTACCCTATACTTGGTGACATTCTTCTATTATTCTGTTGGAACATCCTGTCTATGTGTTTTACACCGGACCTGGTTCCGTCTTTATTATTATTCTGTTGGAATATCCTTTCTGTGTGTTTTACACCGGACCTGGTTCCGTCTTTATTATTATTCTGTCGGAATATCCTGTCTGTGCTTTTACGCTAGACATGGTTCCATTATTTATTATTCTGTTAGAATAACATGTCTGTGCGGTCTATCGCATGTCGGGTGATTTCTTTTGTTATTCCATTCTTTATTATACTCAGTTGGTTAAGTTTTAACTTCTATACTCCATGAAATTAGTGGAATATCCTTGATAATTGCGTTTCATCCAGTATCTTTTCATGAAAATATTATTTTAAGCATTCTTGAATTTTACTCCACAAAGCAGTATCATGTTGACAATTTGGACGTTGTTAATTCTTGGATAAATTAATTCTTGTACTTGTTTTATTGAATTCTTATATCATTGTCATCATCCTCATGTTTATAAAATGTTGAAAGTCATCTGTGGCCTGTAGTGCATAGATGGACTTGGTATGATTATGACTAGGGATTATTCGGTATAATCATGACCGTAATGTCACAAATGATGTGGTAAAAGTCCTCATTGGCCCGTAGTGCATTGATGGACAGTTGTTGGTATGATCATGACCATTAATGAATACACAAATATTCTTGGCCCGTAGTGCATGGATAATTATGGTCGTGATACTAAAGAATATCCTTGGCCGTAGTGCAGGGGTGATTCAATGATGTGGATTATTTTGTTAAGCTGAGTCCCAGCGATAACAGTGTTGAAAAACCTTTTAAATCATAGAAGATAGTAGATTTTATTCTCTACTTGACTCTTTTAATGGATTGCTTGTTCCGCTGCAGTTAAACTTGATGTTCGTTATATTTTATCAGTTTAACACTGTTGAAGGATAATGATAATTTGTTCTGCATTATCTTAGTCATAATATTTCTTACTGGGCTAGTTGAGCTCACCCTTTCTTTCACTGTTCTCTTCAGAAAATGAGAATATAGCTGGGACGAGTCAGGGAACGGAGTGATGGACCAGATGATAGTATTAGTAGTCCTCACTATTCTGTTAAATAGTGTGACAATAATTGTAATGAGGACTCCTTTTGAGTTTGTATAGTCTCTAGTAGACAATAATTATATTCAAACTCACAATTATATTTTGTCGTATTGTACACGACAGTTGTATTAGTAAGTTGTATTTGTATTCTGTACCATGTATCTGACGACCCAAGATGGGTGATGTATACCTAATTTTGGGGGCGTCATAGTTGGTATCAAAGCTTAGGGATATGATCCTTGGCTAAGATGTGAGAATAGAACTAGGAGGGGAGAGACGGGGAATTCCTTCGCTAGTATGACCTACCTAAGTTTATTTACATGGTATTTAATTGGTCGGTCAGAATATAAGGATAATATATGACATATCAATTAACTTTTGTTTTGTGACAGTATCTGAAAATGGCATCCGAGAATGTTGAGAATAGCAATGGAGCACAAGCGACTGTTGATTCACCACATATCAATAATCGGGATAATGTGCATCAGGAAGGTGACAATCCTCATGCAAACAACAATACTGACCAAATGATGAATGATGAAATGTTCAGAAGCTTTATGAAGTTCATGCAACAGCAGGCGAGAGCGGCTCCTGTTTAAAATGTAGGTGGAAACACTAAAAACTCTCGAACGGTCACCGCTAAATAGTTCAAGGAGCTGGGACCACCGGAGTTTAAGGGAGAGCCAAAATCACTTATAGCGGAAACATGGATAAAGCAGATCACTAAGATATTTGATGTCTTGGGATGCTCCGAGGAGCAAAAGGTTCCCTTTGCCGCCTTTATGTTGCGAGGAGAGGCAGATTACTGGTGGGAATCGATTAAGCGTACTCAACTTGCCGCACTGAAGATGTCTTGGGAGAAGTTCCAAGAGCTGTTCAATGACAAATACTTTTTCGAAAGTGTTCGACACATGAAGGAGGTGAATTTCATCAAATTGGAGCAGAATAATATGACCGTGTCGCAGTATGAGGCTAAATTTACTAAGTTGTCCCGGTTTGCGTCCCACTTGGTGGATAATGAAGAGCGAATGACGCGAATATTTTTGCGAGGTTTGAAACCTGAGATACGTCAACATCTTATTTCTCATAAACTGTGTTTGTATTCAGATGTTGTGAATAGGGCTCAGTTAGTGGAGCGCGATAACGAGTCAACGCAACCAAAAGAGAGCAGTTGACAAAATGATAATACCAGTGAGAGCAGTCATCGAAGCAGTGACAACAAGCGTGGAGGGAATCAACAGGCCAGAAATGGTAACCACTTCGGTGGTAATCAGGGCCAAAATAATAAAAATGGTCATTATAAGAAGAAGAGATTCAACAATGATGGAAAGACGTCAGCACCAACACCTATTGTTAAGGAAGGAGAACGACCACCTATCATATATTTCAAATACGGATGGGAGGGGCACATCAGTCCAAACTGCGTGATGCCGTCTAAAGCATGTTATAATTATGGAAGAGAAGGTCATTTAGCTCGATTTTATCATTTACCAAAAATAAGTTCAGCTGGGATGGAGGCGCCAAAGGCCGTCCCAGAAAAGTCAAAACCGGTAGTGCAAGGGAGAGTGTTTGTTGTGGCCTCCCAGAAAGTAAGGAACCCGAATGAGGTCATCACGGGTAAGCTTACCATAAACTCTAACGAAGTCTATACTTTATTTGATACCGGCTCTACCCATTCTTTTATTTCTCCTACTTGCGCTCATCGATTAAATTTGACTCCGGAGAAATTAGACTTTGACTTATCTGTTGAAACTCCATTGGGAGAAACCTTCATTACATCCACGGTTTATAAGTCTTGTTTGGTTCAAGTTGGTACCCACACATTACCTGTCGATCTTATTTCATTAAAAATACTTGCATTTGACGTGATTCTAGGGATTGATTGGTTAACTACTCATCATGCAAAAATTAATTATTTTCGTAAGGTTGTTAGCTTTCATATTCCTAATCGACCTATTATGCGAATTCAAGCAACCAAACCATTAAAATCAATCGCTGTCATCTCAAGCCATAAAGCTATTCGTTTATTGAAAAATGGATGTCAAGCTTTCTTAGCTCATGTCACGGATCTAAACAAAAATATGTCAGTTTTGAATGATATTTCTATTGTTAATAAATTCCCTGACGTATTCCCTGAAGAACTTTCTTGCCTACCTCCAGAGCGTGAAATTGAATTTTGTATCGACCTTGAACCCGGTACAAATCTCATTTTCAAAGCCCCATATCGAATGGCTCCTATTGAACTTCATGAGTTAAAGATCCAACTGCAGGAATTGTTAGACATTGGCTTTATTCATCCTAATACTTCTCCTTGGGGTGCTCATGTTCTATTCGTGAAGAAGAAAGATGAAAGTATGCGACTTTGTATTGATTATCGGGAGTTGAATCATGTCACCATAAAAAACAAGTACCCATTGCCACGTATTGATGACCTGTTTGACCAGTTGCAAGGAGCACAATTCTTTTCAAAGATCGATCTTCGTTCTGGATATCATCTGTAAGACCCCGAATTTTATGAAATAAAAGTATTCAATTTTTCTTATAATTACTATTCAGTAAATGGTTTAATTGATAAATGTTAAAGTTAAGGGTGATATATAAATTTTTTTCAAAATACACAAGTGGTTATAAAATAATCATTGTTGTCGGGGAATATTCGTTTGGTCGTGGAATATTCTTTCTGTCGGGGAATATTCGTACGACGGCGCAGCTATTTGTGGGCCCCATAACGAATAACTGTCGGGTGAAGAAAACGACAAATTTAAGTTTTTACAAATAACGGCGTAGTTGTTACCGTTAACACTGTTGGAATACCCGGTGGTTAAAATACAGTAATACGCGTTATTGCACAGTAGCACACGGTATTGCATAGTATTTTCGAAATTATTGATTCTTACGTAAGAAGTCACTACTCAATAATTGTTACAGTAATTATTGTTCAATATTTTATTTTATTGATTCAATAATTGCTACGTTGAAATTTTATATTATTGTTGTTCAATAATTGTCACTGCACAGTATTTTCCATTATCAGATCAATAATTCATATTATTTGAATAATATTATTAGATAACATTATTGACAATGTCTAGAAAGTTCTGTCTAAGGAGAGGTTTGGTCATCTAATTGCGCGCCAGTAAGGAGAAATTCTTATTGGAAAGCCCCCTCTTTCCTGGGAACGACCTGGTTGTCATAAATGTGATTCTGTAATATTATTTGTGAATAATTAATTATTGATTCATATGGTAAGAAAATATTTATTTTATGTGAATATAAATGAGGGATATATTTTTTTGGTTAAAAAATGAAGGAGTTAATGTTGAGATTTTTATCCGTATTTTTGTCGGAATGGAGGTATTAAAAATCAGGGTTTTTGAGATATTTTGCGGGGGTTATAATTTTTAATCCGACCGTTGGATCGTGGTAATTTTTGGATATGTTATACATATATAAGTTGAGTATATGCCCACAAATTTGGAACCGTTAAAAATGAACGTATGATTTATTATGAATTTTACGAGATGACTGGTTCAGAAATTGTTGAATTTTCGGAGTTTATCATTTTGGTGGAAAATTCTAGAATTGGTGGGCCCCACTTGTGGTTGGTGAAGAAATGTGCTGAATTATATTTCAAATGTGGTGGGTGGGAATAGTAGCAGGTAAAGCCATCAAGTTGCAGGTCAAACCTACCAAAATTTTCCTATAAATAGAGGGCTAAGTTAGAATTGAAAATCACACCAGAAACATAAGCTTTCTCTCTTTCTCTCTCTATATTATGAAGCATATTTTGTGAGTTTTTAGATACTTGGTGAGTTACTATTCATCAGTGCAAGCTTCCTTCAGCATCATATCCGATATCCAGTCAGAAGTACTGCTCTTTTGAGGTAAGGGATTGTAAGGGATTGTAAGGGATAGTAAGGGATTTTAAGGGTTGTTATGATTTTCAGTTTCGTAATTTTTCTGAACTTCAAAAATTCTGGAAAAATTTGAAATGATATTTTGATGAGTTTTATTGATTGTGTCTAAAAATGGTGATTTTTGGATGTATAGATTGAGAATTATGAATTTTATGAGAAAAGACTATTTTAAAAGTAACCGCTTTATAATTCCTTGTGGTTAACTCCAAAATTGATGAAATTTTTATTGGGAGTACATGTATATGATAGAAGTATACTCTGTAAATTTCAGAATTTTTAGATAAAAGTACAATTTTTGATAAATGTCTAAATATTCGGCTATTTTGGCCATATGAAAAATAGTAAATGACTTTTAAAAATTTTGAGAAAAATATATGTTCACTATGGGACTATATTATACTAAATTCCAGAAAAGAAATATTTTTGGAACTGATTTGGTATTTCTCATGAAAATGTACTAGTTATGAGTAAATGAATTAAATATGTTATGTGAAGTAAGAAAATTGGAAAATAGGATTTTATAGCTTAAGAATCCTATATGAGGTATATGCAGAGTTTTGATGAGGGTTTTGGTTATTGGTAATGAAATCTTATGAGTTTGGTATTTTTGAATGATTAAATGCATTATTTAGTAAGTGTAAACAATTTAAATAAATTGTTTATAAACTTAAGAAATATTATTCTTTCAATATCATTATACCGAAATATTGGTATGTATATTATTGTGGAATTTCTACCTTTTTCATGTCAGAGTTACTATTCATGAGTTACTATTCACGACAAAATTGGTTTCTTTTTCTAACCAAATTATAGTTGATTTATGAATATTGCTCTTGAAATTAAATCCATGTTTTGATCATATTATTTTTATTATCATATATAACATTTTTATAACCTTGATGTTGAAATTCTCTTTCGCTTGAGTGTAAAGATGAGTAAATTATTGGTATGATCATGACTATGAGTTCTCTTTGGCCAGTAGTGCAAAGTTGAATTGTTGACTGGTATGATCATGACCATTGAATTTATAAGTGAATATCTTTAGCTTAAGTGCAAAGGTGAATTGATCAACATGGTTATAATTATTGTTTATATAAATTCTGAAATGATTATATATTTCTTTGAGATATTAATATATTTGGCCTGTAGTGCAAATATGAACTGTTGATGAATATCTTTGGCCTGTAGCGCAAAGATAAATTATTGATGAATATCTTTGGCCTGTAGTGCAAAGTTGAATTATGACTGGTATGATCATGACCATTGAATTTATAAGTGAATATCTTTAGCTTAAGTGCAAAGGTGAATTGATCAACATGGTTATAATTATTGTTTATATAAATTCTGAAATGATTATATATTTCTTTGAGATATTAATATCTTTGGCCTGTAGTGCAAAGATGAAATATTGATGAATATCTTTGGCCTGTAGTGCAAAGATGAATTGTTGATGAATATCTTTGGCCCGTAGTGCAAAGATGACATGTTGTTGAATATCTTTGGCCAGTAGTGCAAAGATGAACAGATGTTGAGATAAACATGACCAACTGGTGATACAAATGAATATCTTTGGACGTAGTGCAAAGATGAAGTTATTAGTATGATTATGAACAGGAAATGTGATTTGGTGTAACCATGATCTTTGATGTTTCAGGTAAAGATAGGTGATGAAAATTATCATCGTTCTGGATGAGAAGAGGAATTTAGAACTACATTTATGATTATGAGTTATTCATATGATTGTGGACCAGAATAGTTGATTGATGTTACAGGGATAAAATATTGTTGGTGGATTTTTAACATGGAGGAGATAATAGACTTTATGGTCTATTTGACTCTTCTAATGGATTGCTCGTTCCGCTGCAACTATGGTTGAAATTTTTATCATTTACCATATGTTCTAAATCTCTGATTTATTGTTGATGAAGGCTATTGATAATTGAATTATCTTTAGTCATGATATTCTTTACTGAGCTAGTTGTGCTCATCCTTTTGCTTCACAATTCCTTTCAGGTAATAAGAGTGTAGCTGGGTCGAGCGGGGGTAACAAGGGAATAGAACGGTGGCCATCATTTAGTAGTTATATTTGGTGAAGAAAATAGGGTGAGGCGAACCCAACGTTGGAAGGGTGTTTTGTCACTATCATACAAGATGTCTAATGACATACAACCTCGTGTCATCATAAGACAGGGTTGTGCTCATCCACTTGCTGAGTATATCTATGGGCACTACCTATATAATCTTGGTGTTTGTTTGAAGTATAATTCTCAATTAGAGACAGTGGAGATAATGATAAGTCAAGAGAAGACTCACCATTGGGAAGAATATGATAGTAATCTTCTCATTTTTCTTTGGGGTCTATTGGGTCAACCAAGGATAATTCTGTGGCCATATGATATCTATCATAACCTAGACGCGTGGCCTCCCATGTACGAAGGTTTCCTTGAGCACTTCCCAAAGATTCTAATTTCTAAAATAGTTTTTGACTATACCTTTATGTAAGATGTTATTGTGAGGTGATGTCCACGGTTGGAACATGAGTCACATTTGGTATATATTTGTATCCAAACTCACAGCGTATGTGTTGTTGTATTTTGCACGATAATTATTGTAATAAAGTTGTAGTTGTTTTCTGTACCATGTATTTGACGACTCAGAATGGGTTGGGTGGAATGGACCTATTTTGGGGTTGTTACATTTGGTATCAGAGCTTAGGGATATGATCTCTGGCGGAGATCGGGAATACAACTAGGATGGGAGAGACGAGTAAATCCTTCGCTAGTGTGTCCTACCTAAGCGTATTTGTTGGTCAGTCATACTATCGGGATATGATGTGAAATGTTAATTTGTTAAATTAACCCTTATTTTGAAGCTGTATTCTAGAATGATATTTGAAATACAGGAGATGAGCAATGGAGAAATTATGATGACAGGGAAGATGGAATCTGAAATGAAAGGAAGGTATTCTTAATTCTTTGAAATACCAGGTACGTAAATTTCGGGGACGAAATTTCATAAGGAGGGGAGATTGTAAGACCCCGAATTTTATGAAATAAAAGTATTCAATTTTTCTTATAATTACTATTCAGTAAATGGTTTAATTGATAAATGTTAAAGTTAAGGGTGATATATGAATTTTTTTCAAAATACACAAGTGGTTATAAAATAATCATTGTTGTCGGGGAATATTCGTTTGGTCGTGAATATTCTTTCTGTCGGGGAATATTCGTACGACGGCGCAGCTATTTGTGGGCCCCATAACGAATAACTGTCGGGTGAAGAAAACGACAAATTTAAGTTTTTACAAATAACGGCGTAGTTGTTACCGTTAACACTGTTGGAATACCCGTGGTTAAAATACAGTAATACGCGTTATTGCACAGTAGCACACGGTATTGCATAGTATTTTTGAAATTATTGATTCTTACGTAAGAAGGCACTACTCAATAATTGTTACAGTAATTACTGTTCAATATTTTATTTTATTGATTCAATAATTGCTACGTTGAAATTTTATATTATTGTTGTTCAATAATTGTCACTGCACAGTATTTTCCATTATCAGATCAATAATTCATATTATTTGAATAATATTATTAGATAACATTATTGACAATGTCTAGAAAGTTCTGTCTAAGGAGAGGTTTGGTCATCTAATTGCGCGCCAGTAAGGAGAAATCCTTATTGGAAAGCCCCCTCTTTCCTGGGAACGGCCTGGTTGTCATAAATGTGATTCTGTAATATTATTTGTGAATAATTAATTATTGATTCATATGATAAGAAAATATTTATTTTATGTGGATATAAATGAGGGATATATTTTTTTGGTTAAAAAATGAAGGAGTTAATGTTGAGATTTTTATCCGTATTTTTGTCGGAATGGAGGTATTAAAAATCAGGGTTTTTGAGATATTTTGCGGGGGTTATAATTTTTAATCCGACCGTTGGATCGTGGTAATTTTTGGATATGTTATACATATATAAGTTGAGTATATGCCCACAAATTTGGAACCGTTAAAAATGAACGTATGATTTATTATGAATTTTACGAGATGACTGGTTCAGAAATTGTTGAATTTTCGGAGTTTATCATTTTGGTGGAAAATTCTAGAATTGGTGGGCCCCACTTGTGGTTGGTGAAGAAATGTGCTGAATTATATTTCAAATGTGGTGGGTGGGAATAGTAGCAGGTAAAGCCATCAGGTTGCAGGTCAAACCTACCAAAATTTTCCTATAAATAGAGGGCTAAGTTAGAATTGAAAATCACACCAGAAACATAAGCTTTCTCTCTTTCTCTCTCTATATTATGAAGCATATTTTGTGAGTTTTTAGATACTTGGTGAGTTACTATTCATCAGTGCAAGTTTCCTTCAGCATCATATCCGATATCCAGTCAGAAGTACTGCTCTTTTGAGGTAAGGGATTGTAAGGGATTGTAAGGGATAGTAAGGGATTTTAAGGGTTGTTATGATTTTCAGTTTCGTAATTTTTCTGAACTTCAAAAATTCTGGAAAAATTTGAAATGATATTTTGATGAGTTTTATTGATTGTGTCCAAAAATGGTGATTTTTGGATGTATAGATTGAGAGTTATGAATTTTATGAGAAAAGACTATTTTAAAAGTAACCGCTTATAATTCCTTGTGGTTAACTCCAAAATTGATGAAATTTTTATTGGGAGTACATGTATATGATAGAAGTATACTCTGTAAATTTCAGAATTTTTAGATAAAAGTACAATTTTTGATAAATGTCTAAATATTCGGCTATTTTGGCCATATGAAAAATAGTAAATGACTTTTAAAAATTTTGAGAAAAATATATGTTCACTATGGGACTATATTATACTAAATTCCAGAAAAGAAATATTTTTGGAACTGATTTGGTATTTTTCATGAAAATGTACTAGTTATGAGTAAATGAATTAAATATGTTATGTGAAGTAAGAAAATTGGAAAATAGGATTTTATAGCTTAAGAATCCTATATGAGGTATATGCAGAGTTTTGATGAGGGTTTTGGTTATTGGTAATGAAATCTTATGAGTTTGGTATTTTTGAATGATTAAATGCATTATTTAGTAAGTGTAAACAATTTAAATAAATTGTTTATAAACTTAAGAAATATTATTCTTTCAATATCATTATACCGAAATATTGGTATGTATATTATTGTGGAATTTTTACCTTTTTCATGTCAGAGTTACTATTCATGAGTTACTATTCACGACAAAATTGATTTCTTTTTCTAACCAAATTATAGTTGATTTATGAATATTGCTCTTGAAATTAAATCCATGTTTTGATCATATTATTTTTATTATCATATATAACATTTTTATAACCTTGATGTTGAAATTCTCTTTCGCTTGAGTGTAAAGATGAGTAAATTATTGGTATGATCATGACTATGAGTTCTCTTTGGCCAGTAGTGCAAAGTTGAATTGTTGACTGGTATGATCATGACCATTGAATTTATAAGTGAATATCTTTAGCTTAAGTGCAAAGGTGAATTGATCAACATGGTTATAATTATTGTTTATATAAATTCTGAAATGATTATATATTTCTTTGAGATATTAATATATTTGGCCTGTAGTGCAAATATGAACTGTTGATGAATATCTTTGGCCTGTAGCGCAAAGATAAATTATTGATGAATATCTTTGGCCTGTAGTGCAAAGTTGAATTATGACTGGTATGATCATGACCATTGAATTTATAAGTGAATATCTTTAGCTTAAGTGCAAAGGTGAATTGATCAACATGGTTATAATTATTGTTTATATAAATTCTGAAATGATTATATATTTCTTTGAGATATTAATATCTTTGGCCTGTAGTGCAAAGATGAAATATTGATGAATATCTTTGGCCTGTAGTGCAAAGATGAATTGTTGATGAATATCTTTGGCCCGTAGTGCAAAGATGACATGTTGTTGAATATCTTTGGCCAGTAGTGCAAAGATGAACAGATGTTGAGATAAACATGACCAACTGGTGATACAAATGAATATCTTTGGACGTAGTGCAAAGATGAAGTTATTAGTATGATTATGAACAGGAAATGTGATTTGGTGTAACCATGATCTTTGATGTTTCAGGTAAAGATAGGTGATGAAAATTATCATCGTTCTGGATGAGAAGAGGAATTTAGAACTACATTTATGATTATGAGTTATTCATATGATTGTGGACCAGAATAGTTGATTGATGTTACAGGGATAAAATATTGTTGGTGGATTTTTAACATGGAGGAGATAATAGACTTTATGGTCTATTTGACTCTTCTAATGGATTGCTCGTTCCGCTGCAACTATGGTTGAAATTTTTATCATTTACCATATGTTCTAAATCTCTGATTTATTGTTGATGAAGGCTATTGATAATTGAATTATCTTTAGTCATGATATTCTTTACTGAGCTAGTTGTGCTCATCCTTTTGCTTCACAATTCCTTTCAGGTAATAAGAGTGTAGCTGGGTCGAGCGGGGGTAACAAGGGAATAGAACGGTGGCCATCATTTAGTAGTTATATTTGGTGAAGAAAATAGGGTGAGGCGAACCCAACGTTGGAAGGGTGTTTTGTCACTATCATACAAGATGTCTAATGACATACAACCTCGTGTCATCATAAGACAGGGTTGTGCTCATCCACTTGCTGAGTATATCTATGGGCACTACCTATATAATCTTGGTGTTTGTTTGAAGTATAATTCTCAATTAGAGACAGTGGAGATAATGATAAGTCAAGAGAAGACTCACCATTGGGAAGAATATGATAGTAATCTTCTCATTTTTCTTTGGGGTCTATTGGGTCAACCAAGGATAATTCTGTGGCCATATGATATCTATCATAACCTAGACGCGTGGCATCCCATGTACGAAGGTTTCCTTGAGCACTTCCCAAAGATTCTAATTTCTAAAACAGTTTTTGACTATACCTTTATGTAAGATGTTATTGTGAGGTGATGTCCACGGTTGGAACATGAGTCACATTTGGTATATATTTGTATCCAAACTCACAGCGTATGTGTTGTTGTATTTTGCACGATAATTATTGTAATAAAGTTGTAGTTGTTTTCTGTACCATGTATTTGACGACTCAGAATGGGTTGGGTGGAATGGACCTATTTTGGGGTTGTTACATTTGGTATCAGAGCTTAGGGATATGATCTCTGGCGGAGATCGGGGAATACAACTAGGATGGGAGAGACGAGTAAATCCTTCGCTAGTGTGTCCTACCTAAGCGTATTTGTTGGTCAGTCATACTATCGGGATATGATGTGAAATGTTAATTTGTTAAATTAACCCTTATTTTGAAGCTGTATTCTAGAATGATATTTGAAATACAGGAGATGAGCAATGGAGAAATTATGATGACAGGGAAGATGGAATCTGAAATGAAAGGAAGGTATTCTCAATTCTTTGAAATACCAGGTACGTAAATTTCGGGGACGAAATTTCATAAGGAGGGGAGATTGTAAGACCCCGAATTTTATGAAATAAAAGTATTCAATTTTTCTTATAATTACTATTCAGTAAATGGTTTAATTGATAAATGTTAAAGTTAAGGGTGATATATGAATTTTTTTTCAAAATACACAAGTGGTTATAAAATAATCATTGTTGTCGGGGAATATTCGTTTGGTCGTTGAATATTCTTTCTGTCGGGGAATATTCGTACGACGGAGCAGCTATTTGTGGGCCCCATAACGAATAACTGTCGGGTGAAGAAAACGACAAATTTAAGTTTTTACAAATAACGGCGTAGTTGTTACCGTTAACACTGTTGGAATACCCCGTGGTTAAAATACAGTAATACGCGTTATTGCACAGTAGCACACGGTATTGCATAGTATTTTTGAAATTATTGACTCTTACGTAAGAAGTCACTACTCAATAATTGTTACAGTAATTATTGTTCAATATTTTATTTTATTGATTCAATAATTGCTACGTTGAAATTTTATATTATTGTTGTTCAATAATTGTCACTGCACAGTATTTTCCATTATCAGATCAATAATTCATATTATTTGAATAATATTATTAGATAACATTATTGACAATGTCTAGAAAGTTCTGTCTAAGGAGAGGTTTGGTCATCTAATTGCGCGCCAGTAAGGAGAAATCCTTATTGGAAAGCCCCCTCTTTCCTGGGAACGACCTGGTTGTCATAAATGTGATTCTGTAATATTATTTGTGAATAATTAATTATTGATTCATATGGTAAGAAAATATTTATTTTATGTGGATATAAATGAGGGATATATTTTTTTGGTTAAAAAATGAAGGAGTTAATGTTGAGATTTTTATCCGTATTTTTGTCGGAATGGAGGTATTAAAAATTAGGGTTTTTGAGATATATTGCGGGGGTTATAATTTTTAATCCGACCGTTGGATCGTGGTAATTTTTGGATATGTTATACATATATAAGTTGAGTATATGCCCACAAATTTTGAACCGTTAAAAATGAACGTATGATTTATTATGAATTTTACGAGATGACTGGTTCAGAAATTGTTGAATTTTCGGAGTTTATCATTTTGGTGGAAAATTCTAGAATTGGTGGGCCCCACTTGTGGTTGGTGAAGAAATGTGCTGAATTATATTTCAAATGTGGTGGGTGGGAATAGTAGCAGGTAAAGCCATCAGGTTGCAGGTCAAACCTACCAAAATTTTCTTATAAATAGAGGGCTAAGTTAGAATTGAAAATCACACCAGAAACATAAGCTTTCTCTCTTTCTCTCTCTATATTATGAAGCATATTTTGTGAGTTTTTAGATACTTGGTGAGTTACTATTCATCAGTGCAAGCTTCCTTCAGCATCATATCCGATATCCAGTCAGAAGTACTGCTCTTTTGAGGTAAGGGATTGTAAGGGATAGTAAGAGATTTTAAGGGTTGTTATGATTTTCAGTTTCGTAATTTTTCTGAACTTCAAAAATTCTGGAAAAATTTGAAATGATATTTTGATGAGTTTTATTGATTGTGTCTAAAAATGGTGATTTTTGGATGTATAGATTGAGAATTATGAATTTTATGAGAAAAGACTATTTTAAAAGTAACCGCTTATAATTCCTTGTGGTTAACTCCAAAATTGATGAAATTTTTATTGGGAGTACATGTATATGATAGAAGTATACTCTGTAAATTTCAGAATTTTTAGATAAAAGTACAATTTTTGATAAATGTCTAAATATTCGGCTATTTTGGCCATATGAAAAATAGTAAATGACTTTTAAAAATTTTGAGAAAAATATATGTTCACTATGGGACTATATTATACTAAATTCCAGAAAAGAAATATTTTTGGAACTGATTTGGTATTTCTCATGAAAATGTACTAGTTATGAGTAAATGAATTAAATATGTTATGTGAAGTAAGAAAATTGGAAAATAGGATTTTATAGCTTAAGAATCCTATATGAGGTATATGCAGAGTTTTGATGAGGGTTTTGGTTATTGGTAATGAAATCTTATGAGTTTGGTATTTTTGAATGATTAAATGCATTATTTAGTAAGTGTAAACAATTTAAATAAATTGTTTATAAACTTAAGAAATATTATTCTTTCAATATCATTATACCGAAATATTGGTATGTATATTATTGTGGAATTTCTACCTTTTTCATGTCAGAGTTACTATTCATGAGTTACTATTCACGATAAAATTGGTTTCTTTTTCTAACCAAATTATAGTTGATTTATGAATATTGCTCTTGAAATTAAATCCATGTTTTGATCATATTGTTTTTATTATCATATATAACATTTTTATAACCTTGATGTTGAAATTCTCTTTCGCCAGTCTGAAAGGTGAATCCCCTATTGTGGTCCTCGGAGTAGTCCGATAGGCCCATAACACGCTGAGCAGCTCTTCTGGCCATCTTTCTTTAGCTTTGTCTAATATGCGCTTGATTCTGTTCAGCAGCGTTCTGTTGGTCACTTCGACTTGTCCATTAGACTGAGGATGAACTACCGAAGTCTTTCTGTGCTGGACCCCCAGTTCTTTCAAAAAGACTTCGAATTTCGATCCCACAAATTGACGTTCATTGTCCGAAATTACCACCTTAAGAATTCCGAACCGAAATACTACCGACTCCTTGATGAACTTTAAGCATTCCTGTTCTGTTATTAACCTAAGTGGTTTCGCTTCTACCCACTTGGTCATGTAGTCAATGGCAACTATAATAAAGCTGACCTAACCTTTTGCTTTCGGTAGTGGACCTAGTATATCAACCCCCCAGACAGCAAAGGGAATGGGAGATAAGATCGAGTATAACTCTTCTGGTGGCTGATGTGGGATCGGACTGTTGAGCTGACACTTCTCGCACTTCTTGACGTATTCAGTCATTTCCTTGAAGATGGTAGGCCAGTAGTATCCCTGCCGAAGTACTTTGTAGGCTAATGACTTAGCAGCCATATGGTCACCACAGATGCCCTCGTGAACCTCTCGAAGAGCATATTCAGCTTCGGACGGAGTCAAGCACTTTAACAGTGGAGACGAGAAGGCTCTTCGAAACAGATCCCCATCTATCAGAACGAAATTAGCACTCTTGTACTTGATTTTCTTGGCCAACATCTGATCCGAAGGTAGAACGCCATCTGTCAGATACTCCAGATATGGAGTCAACAAGCAGTTGTTTCGGTCAACGCACATTACCGATTTATGATGAACACTAGGATGTTGCAAAATTTCCAAGTAAACCGACCCATCAAAAACGTTAACATCCGTAGTGGCTAATTTGGAGAGTGCATCGGCAATGGAATTGTCGTTACATTCGACCCCCTAAAATTCGTAGAACTGGAAATACTGAAGTTGTTCTTTCAATTTCGCAAAATACTTGATCATTCTGTGGCCTCGGGCTTCGTATTCCCCGGAGACTTGTTTAACGACTAACTGAGAGTCGCTGAAGATAACTATTCTTTGCACTTCGAGACTCTTAGCTAGTCACAAACCTGCCGACACTGCCTCGTACTCTGCTTCGTTGTTCGTCACTTTAAACTGAAATCTGATGGCCTGTTGCACCTTGAATCCCTCCGGGCTGGTCAGAATAATCCCTGCTCCGCTGACGTCTGCGGTAGAAGACCCATCTGTATACAGTGTCCACGAACTCTACTCCTGCTGAAGAATCGCAACTATGCTGTTAGATCCTCCAGCTTCTGCTACTGCTTCATCAGCTTCAGAAAACGAACACTCGACCATAAAATCAGCCAAGGCCTGCCCCTTGATGGCAGTTCGGGGATGATATTCAACGAAGAACTGAGATAGCTCCATCATCCATACAGCTAATCTCCCCGATACCTCAGGTTTGCCCATAATTTTCTTCAAAGGCTGATCTGTGTAGACTATTACCAATCTACCCTGGAAGTATTGCCTAAGCTTTCGACTAGCAGTTATTAAAGTAAAAGCAAACTTTTCAATATTTGGGTACCTTGTTTCGGCATCCCGAAGGACATGGCTTACATAATAAACCGGGTGCTGCTTACCCCCAACTTCTCGCACCAAAACTGCTCCTACTGCCAATGAACTAGCTGCTAAGTACAAATACAAAGGCTCAGCAGGAGCGGGCTTCACCAACAAAGGCGCCGAAGATAAGTAGGACTTAATGCTCTGAAAGGCGTCTTCGCATTCCGAAGTTCATTGGAACGTCTTGGCATTCTTCGGCCCTTTCAACGTGTCAAAAAAAGGTAAACATCTTTCTACCGATTTGGACATAAACCTCCTCAAAGCTACAATCCTTCCAGTCAGACGCTGAACGTCTTTAAATGACTGAGGAGTCTTCATGTTCAGGATCGCTTGAATCTTTTCTGGATTGGCTTCAATTCCCCTTTGACTGACCAGATAACCCAGAAATTTGCCAGCTCCTAATCCGAAGGTGCGCTTGGCATGATTCAGTCTCAGTTTGTGATGACGGACTGTCTGAAAGCATTCCTCCAGGTCATCCAGATGTTTGTGCACTAACATGCTCTTAACAATCATGTCATCAACATAGACTTCCATATTCTTGCCCAACTGACGCCTGAAGACATAGTT
Organism: Panax notoginseng; assembly: GCA_016801055.1. NCBI lineage: Eukaryota > Viridiplantae > Streptophyta > Magnoliopsida > Apiales > Araliaceae > Panax > Panax notoginseng. The sequence continues at coordinate 14,818,379 of CM029023.1, read as the reverse complement.
CATCATCCTCTGGTAAGTGGCCCCGGCATTGATGAGGCCGAAGGTCATTTTCTTGTAGGCATATACCGAACGATGCGTAATGAACATCGTCTTCGGTATATCCTCTTTGTACATGGAGATTTGATGATAGCCAGAGAATGCATCCATGAAGCTTAACAAGGCGTACCCCGAAGTTGCATCGATGAGCTGGTCAATGTGGGGTAATGGATAGAAATCCTTCGGACAAGCTTTATTCAGGTCTGTATAGTCGATGTAGACCCGTTATTTCCCGTTCTGCTTCTGGACCAGCACCACATTTGCCATCCACTGTGGATAATCGATCTCGAAGATGAAGTCAGCAGCTAGCAGCTTCGCAATTTCTTCATCGATGATTTTCTGGCGCTCAGGCGCAAAGATCCTCCTCTTTTTCCGAACTGGCTTCTTCGACGGATCCACTTCTAACCGATGCTCCGCAATATCCCTACTCACTCCCGGCATATCTTGAGGCTCCCAGGCGAAGATGTCAACATAACACTGCAGGAGTTCAATGAGGTTCGTCCTGAGAGGTTCTGGCAGGCCCGAACCTATTTTCACCGTCTTGTCCGTTTTGCCCGGGACGAGCTCTACTTCTTCCGTTTCTTCGGCTGGCATGACCAACGGTTCTGAGCTGCTTTCTGTGAAGGGTTCGATCTCTATTGCCATGGTCTATTTTTGCTTCGACACCCTTACTCCCGAAGTGATCACGGCATTTCTATAACATCTTCTGGCCAGATCTAAATCCCCTTTCACTTCCCCAACCCCATGAGCCGTAGGAAATTTAATTTTGAAATGAGGGATTGAGGTTACAGCTTGTAAAGCAGTTAAAGTGGGTCTCCCCAAAATAGCATTATAAGCAGAATCTACATTCACAACGTAAAATTTACAAATAATTTCTACCTGCTGGGGGGCCGTTCCGAAGATAACCGGCAGTTCAATGGTTCCAGCCACTTTGACCGGATCGTTGCTGAAACCATATAGAGGGGCTTCCTGTCCGATTTCCATCTTCTGCCCATCAAGATGCATCCTCTGATAAGCATGAGCATATAAGATATCCACAGAAGACCCGTTGTCGATCATCATGCGCTTCATGTCCACTGAACCCACTTGTGCCGTGACGACCAATGATCCCTCATGTGGTTCGATGGTTTCCGAAGGGTAATCCTCATCGATAAAGGAAATTACAGTACCCGGGAAGGGTCTGTCGGTCTTCGGGAGGGTACCCGCCACTGACATGACCGAATCCAGATAGCTTCGGCGTTTCTTTCCAACAAGCTTGCCCGAAGTACCCCCAGTGATGACATCTATGACTTGTCTTGCTGGCGGTCCGGGGGCAGGGAACACTTGCTGAACTGGTGGGGCTGCCTGAACAGGTCCTCTACTTTGCTGTTGATTCGTCCTGGCAGCTACATAATGAACTAGAGCCCCGTCTTGCACCTTCCTCTCAATAAAATCTTTCAGACTAGCACACTCGTTCGTATCGTGACCCGAGGCTTGATGATAGTCACAATACTTACGAGAATTCTCTTTCCCGGGCTTAAAGTTATCTCGAGGTGGCTCGAAAATAGGTTGATTCTTGATCTACTCCAAGATAACAGCCCTGTCAGCATTGAGTGCAGTATAGGTCCGGTTTACCCTTTGAGCGGGAGCGGACGAGCGTTCTCCACCCTGTCTCCAATTATTATTGTATTTCTTTGATCGGCCGTCATGACGACCTTTGTTTTCGTCATTCTTACTCTGGTCTCCCTCTGTTCTGTCCCGATCTGTCTCCTTAAGCCGATCCGAAGAGGGACGCTTGAGGCTATTCATGGCCTCCTCTACCACAATATAGCCTTCTGCTTTGTCGAAGGCTTCGGCGAGACTCTTCGGGTGGTGAAACATCAACTTTTTACCAACTTTTCCGATCTGACCAGATCTAAACCATTCTGAAACAGTCCCACGACTTGTAGATCGTTCAGGTCTGTCACTTGGCCGACTGCTTCACGGAATCGCTTCACATATTGGCCCAAAGACTCATTCGAGAACTGCCGAACCTAAGCTAATGAGCCAGTTGGTTTCCCTCTTCTTCTGTTGCTCCCGAAGCGGACGTGGAACTTATTGCACATATCTGCCCAAGATGAAATAGAATCTGAAGGCAAAGACCACATCCATTGTCTGGCATCCTTTCGGAGTGTTGTGAAAAAAGTATGACACTTAGCAGCATCGCTAAAGTCGTAATAATCCATCAGTCAATCGAACGCCTGACTATGGTCATAGGGATCTCCCGATCCGTCATAACTTTCAATATGAGGCAACTTCTTGGTGGGGTCAGCCTTTTCCTTCAGAATCTCCGCGGAAAAAGGGGATGCCTTCTTTCCCGAAGTATCTTTTACTTTTCGTACTTCGGCAAGCTGCCTCCGAAGCTCCTTCACCTCTTTTACCAGATACTCCATGCCCTCGGATTGGGACGATGCTTCTTTCTCCAGTGACTCCTCCCTCTTCTGAGTGGACCGGTTTCTTACGATAGAACCCCCAACTTTTGAGGGGCTTTTATGACGATGATGGTCCACAGAGCGGGATGCCCTCAATGGACTTTCGGGTGTGCGACCCCTAGATCTGCTTCGTCTCAGAATCCGGCTGCCGTGGCGGGAATGCGCAACAACGAGCGCCTTTTTAGCATTCTCCAGAGTTCGATCCCTGGATCGACCTCTCCGTTCGCTTTGACCCTGCTCCCTAGAACCGACAGGGTGATGTGCCCTCTTTGATCTTTGAGGAGTAGGGCTTCTGGACCTTCTCCTTTCCCGAGGTTGACCCCGAGATTCACGTCCTGAATGGACAGGTTCTTTCCCACTCCGATGCCCACGTTCTTCAGATTGGACATAGCTGGACGCTTCGTCCCTTAACTCTACCATTCGAGACATCTGCTCAGCTATATCCTGTCGTTGCTTCAGCAATGCCTCCATGGCCCTATCAGCCTCGTCTGCCATCTTAGCCAAGCGGGCAGTCTTTTCGTCTTGGTCGTCCCGGTATCGAGTTCTAGGCGAGGTGCCTTCTACTCGTTTCCGGCCATGACCGGACTCTTTCTCTGCGGTAAACACTAGCCTTCTTTTGACTTTGCTCCCAGCCCTCAGACGAGAATCTCCATGCGATCGTTTGGACGCCGTGCTGGCATGAACACTTAGTGCAGGTCTCAAACGGTCCTTCACAGATACTCACGGTATCGATTCACTGGCAGCCATCGGCTGCCCCTCAAGTGTAGGTGTCCTACTCTTCCCCATGAACACCGACGTAAAACGAACAAGGTTTGTGATTGAAAAATACTCAGGACACTAGAATTCAGCCCTCCTTCTAGCGCCAATGTTAACGCCAAGATCTTCTCCCACGTCCCAATCACGTAAGACGCTCTGATCCTACACAGTTCAACAAGTCAACATCAAAAGCTTGACGGCCTGACCGTCGAGGGATAGCTCCGGCGTGAGAGTCAGTACAGGCGATCACAAGGTTAACAATGGAGGAAAATATTCACTAGTGTCTGAGTGTGTATGAAATGATAATGTGTGTAGTGTGTTGTTACCTCTTTTTTCTTTTGTGATCATTGCCCCATACGTTCCCTAGACTCGGTTTACTGTGCCACCCACTATCTCCTGACACCTCCTCTCATCCCCGGTCATCTCAGCCGAAAGCATACAGCTTATTTTCCTACCTGCTACCACTGTTACCTCCCGCCGGTAATCGGAGTCCCATTCTCATTAATGTCATGCAGAAAGGTGGCAGACATAACAGTCAACTACTACTTTTGTGATGATTACCGGTCAAAGATAGGATAAGTAACACCTCACGTACTGGACCAATCCAATGACTAAGCCCAATATTATAGTCAAGTAGCGGGGCCCAAGTTGTTTGGCCCAATATGGCAAAGGTGACATAATCTAACGGATAAGCCCATTCGGCCTGGCCCAGTATGAAAAGTATTACGGCCCAACATTTGTGAAGAAAAATAATTTCAGAGTATAATATTTTTCTATGAATTCTGCTTGTTGTGTGTATTATGTTTTTCTTTTTAATTTTTCCCAAAGTCATGACTGATCTTTATATAGAGAAATAAGACGATATAGTCGTTAAAGATGAATCAATTAGAGATGGAATTTTTCTCAAATCAAACTGCTTAATTTGTTAGATGATTTTGACAAAATTGATTTGCTAATGATAATTAATGTAGTACAAACAAACATAATATATATATATATATATATATATATATATATATATATATATATATATATATATATATATATATGGCATGCAATCAGATTTGATATTATAACCATTAAAACATAATTGACTTTGCTAGAGAATATGGAAATCACACTGAATGGATAAATAATGATTCTTCTTTTTATTAACTGATTTCCAATTCGAATGCCCACACTGATTTCGACAATTTGGTAATAGGGTCATGCTGCTTAAATTAAGGAAGATTCCATATCTTAAGGTATTCAATTAATAAATGGATTTAATCTATTAGATCCAATCTTTCAAATTAATATGAAATCTTTTTAACAACTTCAATTTTGGATTCAGTTAAATCAATTTAGAAGCTTTAATTATGGAATCAATTTAAGCACCCTTAAATATGAAATAAAGATATCAATTAGATTTACATTTACTAAATGGATAGTAACTTATTTAAAATTAAGATTTCGTCATTTAAAAATACTTCCATATTAATTTTATATACTCAATTAATTTGTTCCATAATAAATTAATCACTTTCATAATTATTTTCATTTAATGCACATCTTTCCATATCAATTTCGAAAGCCCAATTTATATATTACTTTCATGATTATGGAAAACCTAATAATAGATAACTCATATCTTAATATTTATGGAAACAATCTTGGTTAGAGATATGAAAGATAATGATCTTTTTAAAACTTATTCACTAACAAATTCCATCAATTATGGGAAGTATCAATATTTAAAAAATATTTTCATATTTATTTTGAAATCCCAATTTATTTAGATTTGCGCTCACTAATTAGCTTTCTTAAAATTACTCCAATTATTTGATCAATGCTAATTGATTCTAAAGATATGAAATTTGATTTGCTTAATCAATTTATGGAAAACTCAAATAATGAATAACTCAATCCCAAGATGTATGGTAACAGATTTTATAAAGAATCAAAATATGTTTTCAAATTAATTCATTTAATTATAGGAAAACTTCAAAAACATCTTTTCAAAATTTAATTCCAATTTGATCCTTATTTATTTTGAAAGCTTAATTAATTATTTCCATGATTAATTAACCATTTTAAATTATTAATTAATTAATTAACCACTTTAGTAAATTAATCACTTTAAATTATTCCATAATTAATTATGCAATGCAATGCAATGCAAATCTTAGAGAGTCTTGATTGAAAAATAATTAAAGCTAGGATCTTACATTTATTTCCTAATGACTCAAGCAAATCTTCAAGCATTCATGTATTCAATCAAAGCTTCAAGAATTTTTTTAATATCTTGTAAATGCATGAGTAAGCATTTTAGTACAGCAAGAAAGTCATCATCAAAACCTAAGATTGGAATATGACCAAGTCAACATCCTCCTCAAGGAAAAGATAAATCAATCTCTTCCTTGACTGGATTTGGTTGAAACTATCAGAACGAAATAAGGAAAACGGAAAAAAGATGAACAAAAGAAAGCCAATAGGGGTAAATTCCTCCCAAGCAGTAATGAATGTGCATGTAGAGGAGCACCAGCGTGAAATCAATATGGTAAGGGCATCATGGTCCTGTTGGATACGTAGATCCCTACATAGCTGAATGTAGCATAAAATGCCAGCCCTACCTAGTATATCCACATAATCGGAATTTCTAAGGATCTAGTCGGTCCAATGCTGCCATCATTGAAGGCGACCGAATGAATCGAAAAAGAAGCGAATGGGACTGAAAAGGTACACTTGTTTCTCTATGCATATGCGAGGAATGCGAGCGGAATGAGAAAATTCATCCAAACCTCCATAAGCCGCAACATATAGAAACAAGCCTCCTTTCTCTAGCGGAGGGAAAGCTATGCAATCATAAGTCTTTACTCCCTCCCAGAAAATATCTAAAGGTCCATAGAAGGGAGATCTTCCCAACTCACTGATGAAGGGGGTCTTCTTGGTGGTTTTTGGGTCTACGGGACGTTCAATGGAATGAGCTTAGAAACAAGAAAAAACTTAGCATAAGAATTCCAAAGAATAATGAAAGAATGTAAAGGAAAGCATTTGAACTTAAGTGCTTACCATGGAAAAAGAAAGAAAGTTCGAGACCTAAACTTAAAAACATCTGGAAAGAAGAAGAAACAAAGTCAGCTAAAGTTAGAAATCACAATTACGCAAGAAAAATATTTTCTAAAATTTTTCGAAAAAACTTCAAACAACCCAAACACTTTCTTCCGAGCTTTTTTTTTGGACTCATAATGGTGTCCTTTATAGCCTAAGGTGGTGAGTTTTGTAATGCTCGTCTCAAGCTTCGATTTTATATATTATGGGCCCTGTAATTCTAAACGGATCAAAAGTTATGGTCAAAATAGCGACTACCCTTCTCGGATTTATTTTTTTCCCTTCATTTGCTTATTCGCCTCCTAGGGGAACCTCCCTAGGGTTCACCCCCTAGGGTTCGACCACCTATAGTGGTCCTGATGAAGAACATGATTATCTCCTTCGTGGTTCGTTGTTTGATCGTTGGAGCGAAACGTTGCTTTGAACTCACAAAAACCTCAATATTTCTTTATGATCCGAGGGAAAAAACCAAGATATTATCAAGGTAATGTGGCTCAAAATAAAAGAAATATTAGAGTTACCTGAAAGAAGAAGCAAGAAAGAGCACAAACAAAAGAAACCGTTCGAAGAAAAGAAGAACAAAAAATATAAAGTATGAGGCCAATGCCCCTAGGTTCGATCCCGTATAGGGTTGCCCCCCCCCCCCCCATACAGTTCAGCCACCTAGGGGATCCTCCCTTTGTACCTTTAATGCTCCCTTGCAAGTGAATCAACCGCCTGGAATAGATGCTTCTTCGCTATAAAAAATTATGGTTTTTCTTGGAGAATATCCGGAGAAAGAGCTAAAATCCTTGTTAAGATGAGATGGTTCAGATGAGATGGTTCAGAAAAGAAATACTACAATTACCTAAATAATATATATATATATATATATATATATATATATATATATATATATATTGATGAAACAATCATGAAGAATTGGCCAAACGAAAATAAAAAACCAATAAGTTTTTAGTCGTATAAGAAAGGGATGGTGGTTCTCCCACGTGCCCTCGTCATCATATGAAACAAGACCTGTTGCAAAATTGCCCTACTGCATGCAGGAGCCTAGCCTAGTTATTTACTATGAATGAACTAAAATGGGGCTTAGTTAATTTAAACTATACTGCATGCAATCGGTAATTAGAGAGAACAAAATTTACCATGAAATCTTTTGGGAGGATCAAAGCTGCTCCAAGGCTAAGGGTTATATTGTCGTAGTTTAGGCTTCGGAGGAAGAAAAAGAAGGCGTAAAGAAATATGATGCTTAATTCGGGAGGAGGATCAAATAGTATTAATATTAATACTTATGGTGACAAAAGAATTTTAAAGGCTAGTCAAATTGCTTACCCCAAAACCGAATTTCACAACAGGCTGACACATCTGATTACCTTATTATGGGACATGGATATATATGCTTCCCCTTAGTGGATATGGTGAATCAGGGAGTGAATGAACATTGTTTCCAAAATAAAATGAGAAAAGATTTTAAAATAAGATTTGATTTAGTAATATTTGATTTAATTCTTAAATAAAAAGGAAAGATTTGATTTTCAAATGAAAAATTTTATTTTTAAAAATAAAATATAGAAAGATATTATTTTTTAAATATAGAAAAGGTTATATTTTATTATCAAAATTTTATTTGGTAATATATGATTTCCAAAAATGATATTTGATTTATCTTGTTTTAGTTTCTAGAAAAATTAATTAAACAAAGATTAAGCAAGATTTGAAAAGATTTTCAGAAGATTTCCCCAGATGTCCAAGGAAGAGCCCCTCTAGGTCTTGTTCCCTAGGATTAAACCCTTAGGGTTTGGCCCCTAAGGGTTCCCTCTTCTAGAACCCCGTTTTCAAGATTTGTAAAATTGAGCCCCAAAGATTATTCGGAAGCTCGAAGTATTCTTTCACGATCATCTCTACGAAAGTGCGACTCTCGCGCAGGGGGCAAATGTGGGCCTAAGTGCAAATTAGGGTTTATATGACATAATTGAATTAAATGCACAAATTAGGATTTACACTCTAATTAAATGAATGACGAAAAAGACAGAAATAAATGAATAAGACCGTAATTAAAGAAACAAGCATTAAATGAACAAAAAGGGAAAAACCCAAGGGTTTTGACCCCCTAGGGTTCGGCCATTTTAGGGTTCAACTACTCCGAGATGGCTCTTCTTAAGGAAAAGATAAATCAATCTCTTCCCCAACTCGATTTGGTTGGAACTATCGGAACGAAACATGGAAAACGAACAAAAGATGAACAAAAGAGTGTCAAAGTACTCCCTAGTGTTCGGCCCCCTAGGACTAGGACTAGGACTGAGCAAAGAACAAATTGGAATCGAAATCGCACAAATCCCACTAATTAAAATCGCACCAACGGTTCCAGCGTATGTGACGGCTTTAGGTGGGTTAGAAAACCAAATTTACGGTTTCGATTTGGTTACTAGTCAAAACCGCACGCATAAAACCGAAACCTCACTAAATAATCATAATGTTTTCTCAAATTTGCTACAAGTATATATAATTTCTCTAATATAAAATATTCTCCTCATTTTATTTTATGAGACAGATATTGCAGGGTTGAAAGAAGAATAAATAGTATCAATTATGTTTGCAAATCAAGAGTGGCTTGGTATTTCCTAAATTAAATGTGATAACATAGTATTAATCAACCATATAATTGTTGATGCCTGGAACTATTTTGCTAAATTAGCTTCATGATTGTGTTCATTGCGTAATACGTTTGCATGGATGATTTTGCTAATTATTTTACGGTTTTGTTATTTTAATTGGTTTTGGAACCGAAACCGCACCAAATGAAACCAAACTGCACGGTTCAAAACCGGACTGCACAAATCACAAACGTTTTCATATGCAGTGTTAGATTTTTCAAACCGCACCTAAGCGGTTTTGTGTGCGGTTTGAGCTTGAAACCACACCAAACCGCACCATGCTCACCCCTACCTAGGACGCGCACTACCTCATTTTCTTGATTGGCATGTCAGAAGGATGAAAAGAAAGAAACTAAAATCTTATGAAACTCTAAGAAATGATTACCCTTAGAAGCCCCATGATAAGAAGAGCTTCTTACAGGACAAAGAATCATGAGGAAAGGATGAAAAGCGACAAGAAATGCCGAAACAAATGAAAAGAACCGATGGAAGCTCAAACATAGGGTTCGTGTGACACCCCAAAATAGGTATACAACGCCTATTCTGAGTCGTCAAAATACATGGTATAGAAACAACTATAACTTTATTAATACAACATAAAAACTATGAGTTTAAATACAAATATTGTCATCTAGACAATATTCACACTCAAATAAGTCCTCATTATAATTATTGATATATTATTTTACAAAAATGGTGAGGACTACTAAAACAAATTTCTAGAACCTTCATTCCATACCCTGACTAGTACTCGCTACATTCTCGCCTCCTGAGAAGAAAAATAGAACAAAAAGGAAAAGGGTGAGCTCAACTAGCCCAGTAAAGAATATTATGACTAAGATAATATAAAACAAATTATCGTTAGTCTTTAACAGGGAAAAATTTAATAGAATATAATAGACAACAAGTTTTAAATCAATATTCGCAACGAAAATAATAATTCATTAGAAGAGTTAAGTAGGGAATGAAATCTACTATCTTCTATATATGAATTTAAAAGTTCATTATCGATATTTTATCCCTGTAACATCAATCAATATATATCTAGAATCAAATATTCATCTTTGCACTACAGGCCAAAGATATTCATCAGTTGGTCATGCTCATCTCAACACCTGTTCATCTTTGCACTACGGGTCAAAGATATTCATCAGAAATTATTCATCTTTGCACTACAGGCCAAAGATATTCAGTAATATCATCATTTAGGACTGAGGATGATGAAAAATATTTTAAAGGAAACGAATCCAGTAAAACAAAATAACAAATATTAAGGATTCGTATTTCGGTTTATCCATGTTCAAAAATACCTCATAAGTAATCATAGTGGAGTAAAATTCAAGAATGATCAAAATATGGATACAATCAAAGCTAGTATCCATAACAGATATTTTAGACGAAAAACAAAAATTTAATTTTTCTGTGAATAGTGTCGTATTCTTGAATAGTGTCGTATACGTGAATAATACCGTATACGTGAATAGTAATCCCGACAGAAAAAGTTCTAAATTTGATAAAAATTTAGATCAATATTTTGGCATAATGATATTGGAAGAAATAATATCATTTATATAAAAAAAAATATCCCTTACCTCGAAAAGACAGTACTTCTGACTGGAATACTGGATATAGAAGGAAACTTGTACCGTATATCAACACTCAAAGTCTTAAACCACTCACAAGAATACGCTCGATAATATAGAGAGAGAAAGAGAGAGAAAACTTTAGTTTCTGGTGTGATTTTCAATTCTAACCTAAGCACCCTATTTATAGAAAAATGCTTAGAACATCAAAGTAGAAAATTCAATAAAATATTAATATATATTTATTAAATTCTTACGCACACACAATCTGATTCAAATCAGCCACCACACCTCACCTAAATAAAAAAAAATGTTTTTCTTATAAAAAATATTTTAAACTTCAAAAATCAGTTATTTCGAAACGTTGGAACTTCAATAATTCATAATAAATAGCACTTTTGTCAGAAAAATTCGAACCACATGTCCTTTTTATAGGAAATTTCATTATTTACAACTTTGCAGAAAAAAGTTTTTTCAAATTCCAAACAGAAATTGACTGAAATCCACAAACGGGCGATTCTACAGACTATGATCAAATTTCAGTCAAGAAATGGGCCCACAGACATGTTTAACATATTTTAAACAACTTTTGCAACAAAAATACTCTTCCTCTTCATATACTCATATATCCTACATTCATTGTAAAAATATCATCATTATTATATTATAATAATATAATAAAATATTATTTTATTAGAAAAGATAAAATATCGATTTTCAACAATTGTCACTTTAAAAAATTTTCTTCATCTATATCCACATAAAATGAATATTTTCCCCATCATATAAATTAATAATTAATTATTCACAAATAATATTACCAAATCACAATACTGACAACTAGACAGTTCCCAGGAAAGAGGGGGCTTTCCAATAAGGATTTCTCCTTACTGGCACGTAATTAGATGACCAAACCTCTCCTTAGACAGAACTTTCTAAACATTGCCAATAATGTTATCTAATAATATTATTCAGAAAATATGAATTATTGCTTCGATAATAGAAATTATTGTGTAGTGATAATTATTGAAACAACAGTAATATAAAATATCAACGCAACAATTATTGAATTAATAAAATACTGAACAGTAATTACTGTAACAATTATTGAGTAGTGTCTTCTTACGTAAGAATCAATAATTGGTGCAATATCGTGTGCTACTGTGCAACAACGCGTATTACTGTGTTTTAACCACCGGGTATTCCAACAGTATTAACGGTAATAACTACGCCGTTATTTAAAAACAACTTATACTTGTCGTTTTTTTCATCCAATCTCTTTCCGTTATGGGGCCCACAAAAGACTGCGCCGTTGTACGAATATTCCCAGACAGGAAGAATATTTCACGACCAAACGAATATTCCCCGACAACAATGAATATTTTAAAACCACTTGCTTATTTAAAATATTTATGCATTTTACCCATAACTAATCTCATTAATCAACTCAACCCTTACTGTTTCAAAATAATAAATAGAGAAAATTAAATTTCATTTATTAATAATTTGAGGTCTTACAACCTCCCCTCCTTATGAAATTTCGTCCTCGAAATTGACGTACGTACCTGGTATTTCGAAAAGATGAGGATACCTCGCTTTCTTTTCCGTTTCCAACTCCCAAGTCATTTCCTCAATAGCATGGTTCCTCCACAAAACTTTAACTTGTGGTATGACCTTTGTGCGTAGGACATGCTCTTTCCTATCCAAGATCTTGACAGGTACCTCCTCGTATGTTAAGTCTTCAGCTATCTCGTTCGGTTCTAACTCAATGACGTGGTTTGGGTCTTTCACATATTTACGAAGCACAGATATATGAAAAACATTATGAACACGAGACATACTTGGAGGTAACGCAAGTCTATAGGCCACATTTCCACTCGGTCAAGAATCTAAAATGGACCAATAAATCGTGGATTTAGCTTTCCTCTCTTCCCAAATCTTGTAACTCCCTTCCATGGAGCCACATGCAACAATACATGATCCCTAGTACTAAATTCTACGTCCTTTCGATGAAGATTCGATCCGCATAACTCTTTTATCGATCCTGTGCTGTTTGTATACGTTGTCGAATCATTTGGATCTTTTTCGTAGTCATACGTACCAACTCGGGTCCCAACAATGTTGCTTCTCCCACCTCATCCCAACATATTGGAGAGCGACACTTTCGTCCATATAATGCTTCAAATGGAGCCACACCTATACTCGCCTGATAACTGTTGTTGTAAGAGAATTCCACCAATGATAGGTACTTATCCCAACTCCCTTTGAAATCTAGGACACAAAGTCTTAATAGATCTTCAAGAGTTTGAATAGTCCTCTCTGATTGCCCGTCCGTTTGAGGATGGTATGCCGAACTGAATCGTAAATTCGTGTCCATAGCTTTTTGCAAGCTAACCCAAAATCTTGAAGTGAATCTTGGGTCACGATCTGAAACTATAGATACTGGCATGCCATGCAATCTCACAATCTCATCTACGTACATACGAGCAAGACGTTTAAGGGAATAAGTCTCCCGTATCGGCAAGAAATGAGCAGACTTGGTTAATCTATCAACAATAACCCAAATAGCATTTATGCCTTGAGAAACTATGGGAAGACCCGTAACGAAATCCATGGTAATGTGTTCCCACTTCCATTTCGGAATCTCAAGTAGTTGCAATGGGCCCTTAGGCACTTGGTGCTCCGTCTTTACACGTTGACAAGTTAAACACCTCGAGATAAACTTTGCAATCTCTCTCTTCATATTATTCCACCAAAATTTATGTCGAAGATCACGATACATTTTGGTACTTCCAGGATGGATTGCAAATGGTGTATTGTGTGCCTCCATCATGATCTTGTACTTCAAATCAGAATCATTAGGAACACAAAGTCTGGAGTGGACTTGAAGTATTCCTTCTTCATCGATTCTTACTTCTGGAATAGCACCTTCTTGCACTTTCTTCTTCATACGCACCAGCTCCGGGTCTGTGGCTTGAGCAACTTTAACTTTTTCGATTAAAGTTGGTTATATACGTATACTTGACATCATTGCATGGGGCCCAGGAGTCTTGAATTCTATCTTCATCTTTTGTAAATCACACCAAATGGGCCTTTGTGTTGACAACAACGCACTTGTTCCCGCGTATGATCTTCTACTCAATGCGTCGGCTACCACGTTCGCTTTTTCAGGATGGTATTAAATGGTATGGTCATAGTCTTTCAACAACTCGAGCCAACGTCGTTGCCGCATGTTAAGTTCTTTTTGAGTGAAGAAATATTTGAGGCTTTTATGGTCTGAATATATCTCCACTTTCTCCCCATATAGATAGTGCCTCCAGATCTTTAGCGCGAAAACGACTACTGCCAACTCTAGATCATGAGTAGGATAATTCCTCTCATATTCTTTAAGTTGTCGCGAGGCATAGGCTATAACTTTCCCACGTTGCATGAGAACACATCCTAGCCCTTTGCCTGAAGCATCGCTGTAGATAACAAATGCATCCGAACCAGATGGTATGGTCAAAACAGGTGCCGAAATGAGTCTCCTCTTAAGCTCTTGAAAACTCTTCTCGCATTCCTCGCTCCATACGAATTTGATATCTTTCCGAGTCAGCTGAGTTAACGGGGTAGCGATTCGAGAAAACCCTTCCACGAATCTCCGATAATAACCAGCTAAGCCCAGAAAGCTATGTACTTCGGTCACCATCTTTGGTTGCTCCCAACTTTGTATTGCTTCAATCTTCGCCGGGTCAACATATACTCCATGTTTTGACACCACGTGCCCTAGGAATGCTACTTCCTCAAGCCAGAACTCGCATTTCTTTAACTTAGCATATAACTTATTTTCACACAGCCTTTGGAGTACCAGCTTCAAATGGTGCTCATGATTTTCACAGATTTTGGAATATATGAGGATGTCATCAATAAATACAACAACGAACTGATCCAAATAATCCTTGAATACTTGGTTCATCATATCCATAAAAGCTGCATGAGCATTAGTCAATCTAAAAGATATGACTAGGAATTCATAATGCCCGTACCGAGTTCTGAAGGCAGTCTTCGGAATATCCTCAGTTTTAACCTTCAGCTGATGATATCCAGAACGAAGATCGATCTTTAAAAAGAATTGTGCTCCTTGTAACTGGTCAAACAGGTCATCAATACGAGGTAGCGGATACCTATTCTTGATACTGACATGGTTTAATTCCCGGTAATCAATACAAAGTCGCATACTCCCGTCTTTCTTCTTTACAAATAAAATAGGAGCGCCCCAATGAGATGTACTAGGACGAGTGAAACCGATGTTCAACAACTCTTGTAGTTGGACCTTTAACTCCTGAAGTTCAATAGGAGCCATTCGATATGGGGTTTTAGAAATGGGCTTTGTACCGGTTCAAGATCAATAAAGAATTCAACTTCACGTTCCGGGGGTAGATCGGGAAGTTCTTCAGGAAATACGTCAGGAAAGTCAATAACAACAGGAATATTATTCAAATTTGACGTGTCTTTATTCAAATCCATAACATAGGCTAAGAAAGCTTGACATCCGTTTTTTAATAAACGAATGGCTTTATGGCTTGATATAATAGTGATTGATTTTAATGGCTTAGTTGCTTGAATTCGCACAACAGGTTGGTTAGGAATTTGAAAACTAACAACCTTACGAAAACAATCAATTTTGGCATGATGAATAGTTAACCAATCAATCCCTAAAATCACATCAAAAGCAAGTATCTTTAAAGAGATAAGGTCAACAGGTAAGGTGATGGTGTCAACTTGGATCAAACAAGATTTATAAACAGTGGATGTGATAAAAGTTTCTCCTAACGGAGTCTCCATAGATAAATCAAAGTCTAACTTCTCCGGAGTCAAGTTTAAACGTTGAGCACAAGTAGGAGAAATAAATGAATGGGTAGCACCGGTATCTAGTAAGGTATAAACTTCGCATGAATTTATGATTAACTTACCCGTGATCACCTCGTTTGGGTTCCTCGCATGTTAACCAGTCACGACAAACGCTCTTCCAAGAACCGTTGACTTTGACTTTTCTGGGACAGCTTTTTGAGTCACCATCCCCGCTGGACTTGGTTTCGCTACAGTGCAATCTCGAGCGATATGTCCTTCCTTTCCACAATTATAACATACCTTAAACTGTTGTGGGCAGTTTGGGCTGATATATCCTTCTTTTCCGTACTTATAGCATATGATCGGTGGTCGTTCTCCTCCCTTGGAACCAGTTACTGCTGGTGCTGACTACTTCGTATTGTCATTGTTGAATCTCCTCTTTTTAAAATCTCCTCCCGACTCGCTTCTTCTATTTTCATGGCCACGATTACCACCAGAGTGGTTGCCGTTCTTGTCTGTATTTTTCTTTCTCCGCTGGTTATCATTGTTCTGATGACTGCTGTCACCGGTATGATCCTGGTTGTGGTCCCTCGGTTGAACGTACTCATTATCTCGCTCTAATAATTGAGCCCTGTTGATAACATCTAAATAGAGAGAAAATTTATGTGAAATGAGATATTGACGTATGCCGGGTTTCAAACCTCTCAGAAACATCTGTGTCATACGTTCCTCATTCTCCACCAAATGAGGTGCAAACCTGGACAACTCTGCAAACTTCGCCTCGTACTGGGACACCGTCATGTTATTTTGCTCTAGTTTAATAAACTCTACATCCTTCATATGACGAATACTTTCAGGAAAATACTTGTCATTGAACAGTTTCTGAAATGTCTCCCAAGACATGCCGAGTGCGGCTGGATGGGTACGCTTTATAGATTCTCACCAGTAATCTGCCTCATTACGGAACATAAAGGTGGCGAATGGAACCTTCTGTTCTTCCGTGCATCCCAAGACATCGAATATCTTGGTAATTTGTTTGACCCACGTCTCCGCCTTAATCGGATTCGGCTTTTCCCAGAATTCTGGTGGTCCCAACTCCTTGAACTGCTTGGCTGTGATAAACCGTGAATTGCTATCATTTCCTCCTGTATTTTGAACACGAGTCTCCTTCGTCTGATTTTGCATGAACTGCAAAAAACTTCTAAATATCCCATCGTTCATCATCTGCTCAGTGGTGTTGTTCACAGGAGGAACATTGCCAGCCTGTCGCACGTTCTCCTCGTTTCGTTTACAACACTGTTAACATTCTCAGTTGCCATTCTTAAATACTACCATAAAACAAGGGTTAATTAAACAAATTAACAAATCACATAATACTCCTATATTATGACTGACCAACAAATAAGCTTAGGTATAACACACTAGCGAAGGATTTACTCGTCTCTCCCCTCCTAGTACTATTCCCCGATCTCCGCCAGAGACCATATCCATAAGCTCTGATACCAACTGTGAAGCCCCCAAAATAGGTATACAACACCCATTATGAGTCGTCAAAATACATGGTACCGAAACAACTACAACTTTATTAATACAACATAAAAACTGTGAGTTTAAATACAAATATTGTCATCTAGACAATATCCACACTCAAATAAGTCCTCATTATAATTATTGATATATTATTTTACAAAAATGGTGAGGACTACTAAAACAACTTTCCAGAACCTTCATTCCATACCCCGACTAGTACTCGCTACATTCTCGTCTCCTAAGAAGAAAAATAGAACAAAAAGAAAAAGGGTGAGCTCAACTAGCCCAGTAAAGAATATTATGACTAAGATAATATAAAACAAATTATCGTTAGTCTTCAACAGGAAAAAATTTGATAGAATACAATAGACAACAAGTTTTAAATCAATATTCGCACCGAAAATAATAATTCATTAGAAGAGTTAAGTAGAGAATGAAATCTACTATCTTCTATATATGAATTTAAAAGTTTATTGTCGATATTTTATCCATGTAACATCAATCAATATATATCTGGAATCAAATATTCATCTTTGCACTACAGGCCAAAGATATTCATCAGTTGGTCATGTTCATCTCAACACCTGTTCATCTTTGCACTACGGGCCAAAGATATTCATCAAAAATCATTCATCTTTGCACTACAGGCCAAAGATATTCAGTAATATCATCATTTAGGACTGAAGATGATGAAAAATATTTTAAAGGAAACGAATCCAGTAAAATAAAATAACAAATATTAAGGATTCGTATTTCGATTTATCCATGTCCAAAAATACCTCATAAGTAATCATAGTGGAGTAAAATTCAAGAATGATCAAAACATGGATACAATCAAAGTTAGTATCCATAACAGATATTTTGGACGAAAAACGAAAATTTAATTTCTCTGTGAATAGTGTCGTATACGTGAATAGTACCGTGTACGTGAATAGTAACTCTGACACAAAAAGTTTTAAATTTGACAAAAATTCAGATCAATATTTCGGCATAATGATATAGGAAGAAATAATATCATTTATATAAAAAAAATATCCCTTACCTCGAAAAGACAGTACTTCTAATTGGAATACTGGATATAGAGCTGAAGGAAACTTGCACCATATAGCAACACTCAAAGTCTTAAGCCACTCACAAGAATACGTTCGATAATATAGAGAGAGAAAGAGAGAGAAAACTTTAGTTTCTGGTGTGATTTTCAATTCTAACCTAAGCACCCTATTTATAGAAAAATGCTTAGAACACCAAAGTAGAAAATTTAATAAAATATTAATATATATTTATTAAATTCTTACGCACACACAATCTGATTCAAATCAGCCACCACACCTTACCTAAATCAAAAAAAATGTTTTTCTTATAAAAAATATTTAAAACTTTAAAAATCAATTATTTCGGAACTTCAATAATTCATAATAAATAGCCTTTTGTCAAAAAAATTCAAACCACATGTCTTTTTTATAGGAAATTTCATTATTTACAACTTTGCAGAAAAAAAATTTCCAAATTCTAAACAGAAATTGACCGAAATCCACAAACGGACGATTCTACAGGCTATAATCAAATTTCAGTCAAGAAATGGGCCCACAGACATGTTTAACATGTTTTAAACAATTTTTGCAATAAAAATACTCTTCCTCCTCATATACTTATATATCCTACATTCATTGTAAAAATATCATCATTATTATATTATAATAATATAATAAAATATTATTTTATTAGAAAAGATAAAATATCGATTTTCAATAATTGTCACTTTAAAAAAATTTCTCTATCTATATCCACATAAAATGAATATTTTCCCCATCATATAAATTAATAATTAATTATTCATAAATAATATTACCAAATCACAATACTGACAACCAAGCAGTTCCCAAGAAAGAGGGGGCTTTCCAATAAGAATTTCTCCTTACTGGCGCGCAATTAGATGACCAAACCTCTCCTTAGACAGAACTTTCTAGACATTGCCAATAATGTTATCTAATAATATTATTCAGATAATATGAATTATTGTTTCGATAATAGAAAATACTGTGTAATAACAATTATTGAAACAACAGTAATATAAAATATCAACGCAACAATTATTGAATTAATAAAATACTGAACAGTAATTACTGTAACAATTATTGAGTAGTGCCTTCTTACGTAAGAATCAATAATTGGTGCAATACCGTGTGCTACTGTGCAACAACGCGTATTACTGTGTTTTAACCACCGGGTATCCCAACAGTATTAACGGTAACAACTACGCCGTTATTTAAAAATAATTTATACTTGTCGTTTTCTTCATCCAATCTCTTTCCGTTATGGGGCCCATAAAAGACTGCGCCGTTGTACGAATATTCCCCGATAGGAAGAATATTCCACGACCAAACGAATATTCCCCGACAACAATGAATATTTTATAACCACTTGCTTATTTAAAATATTTGCGTATTTTTCCCATAACAAACCTCATTAATCAATTCAACCCTT
Source organism: Panax notoginseng (assembly GCA_016801055.1). Lineage (NCBI taxonomy): Eukaryota > Viridiplantae > Streptophyta > Magnoliopsida > Apiales > Araliaceae > Panax > Panax notoginseng. The sequence goes on along the minus strand of CM029023.1, from coordinate 14,798,966 downwards.
ACTGTTTCAAAATAATAAATAGAGGAAATTAAATTTTATTTGTTAATAATTTGGGGTCTTACAGTTCGGCCCCCCTATGGCATGGCTGTGACAACCCCAAAATAGGTCCATTCCATCCAACCCATTCTGAGTCGTCAAATACATGGTACAGAAAATAACTACAACTCTATTACAACAATTGTCGTACAAAATACAACAACACATATGCTGTGAGTTTGAATACAAATATATACCAAATGTGACACATGTCCCAACCGTGGACAGCACCTCACAGTGACACCTTACATAAAGGTATAGTCAAAAACTGTTTTAAAAATTAGAATCTTTGGGAAGTGCTCAAGGAAACCTTTGTACATAGGAGGCCACGCATCTAGGTTATGATAGATATCATATGGCCACAGAATTATCCTTGGTTGACCCAATAGACCCCAAAGAAAAACGAGAAGATTACTATCATATTCTTCCCAATGGTGAGCCTTCTCTTGACTTATCATTATCTCCACTGTCTCTAATTGAGAATTATACTTCAAACAAACACCAAGATTATATAGGTAGTGCTCATAGATATACTCAGCAAGTGGATGAGCACAACCCTATCTTATGATGACACGAGGTTGTATGTCATTAGACATCTTGTATAATAGTGACAAAACACCCTTCCAACGTTGGGTTCGCCTCACCCTATTTTCTTCACCAAATATAACTACTAAATGATGACCACCGTTCTATTCCATTGTTACCCTCGCTCGACCCAGCTACACTCTTATTACCTGAAAGGAATTGTGAAGCAAAAGGGTGAGCACAACTAGCTCAGTAAAGAATATCATGACTAAAGATAATTCAATTATCAATAGCCTTCATCAACAATAAATCAGATATTTAGAATATATGGTAGAAGATAAAAAATTTCAACCATAGTTGCAGCGGAACGAGCAATCCATTAGAAGAGTCAAATAGACTATAAAGTCTATTATCTTCTCCATGTTAAAAATCCACCAACAATATTTTATCCATGTAACATCACTCAACAGTTCCTTTCCACAATCATATGAATAACTCATAATCATAATTGTGACTATAAATTTTTCTTCGCACCCAGGACGAAGAATATTTTCATCACCTGTCTTTACCTGAAACATCAAAGATCATGGTTATACCAAATCACAGTTCCTGTTTATAATCATACTAAAAAATCCATCTTTGCACTACGGGCCAAAGATATTCATCAACAAACCATCTTTGCACTACGGGCCAAAGATATTCAACAACAGTTCATCTTTGCACTACAGGCCAAAGATATTCATCAACAGGCCATCTTTGCACTACATGCCAAAGATATTCATCAACAATTCATATTTGCACTACAGGCCAAATATATTCATATCTCAAAGAAATATATAATCATTTCAGAATTTATATAAACAATAATTATAACCATGTTGATCAATTCACCTTTACACTTAAGCTTAAGATATTCAATTATAAATTCAATGGTCATGATCATACCAGTCACAATTCAACTTTGCACTACAGGCCAAAGAGAACCCTAGTCATGATCATACCAATAATCTACCCATCTTTACACTCTAGTGAAAGAGAATTTCAACATCAGGGTTATAAAAATGTTATATATGATGATAAAAATAATATGATCAACATATAGTTTTAATCTCAAGAGTAATATTCGTAACTCATGAATAGTAAATCGTGAATAGTAACTCATGAATAGTAACCCCGACACAAAAGATAGAAATTTCACAATAAAATCCATACCAATATTTCGGTATAATGATATTGAAAGAATAATATTCTTAAGCTTATAAACAATTTATTTAAATTGTTTACACTTTACTAATTAATGCATTTAATCATCATAAAACGCCAAACTCATTAGATTTCATAACCAATAACCAAAACCCTCATCAAAAATCTGCATATACCTCATATAGGATTCTCAAGCCATAAAATCCTATTTTCCAATTTTCTTACTTCACAAAACATATTTAATTCATTTACTCATAACTAGATCATTTTCATGAAAAATACCAAATCAGTTCCAAAAATATTTCTTTTCTGGGATTTAGCATAATATAGTCTCATAGTGAACATATATTTTTCTCAGAATTTTTAAAAGTCATTTACTATTTTTCATATGGCCAAAATAGCCGAATATTTAGACATTTATCAAAAATTGTACTTTTGTCTAAAAATTCTGAAATTTACAGAGTATACTTCTATCATATACATGTACTCCCAATAAAAATTTCATCAATTTTGGAGTTAACCACAAGGAATTATAAGCGGTTACTTTTAAAATAGTCTTTTCTCATAAAATTCATAACTCTCAATCTATACATCCAAAAATCACCATTTTTTGGACACAATCAAGAAAACTCATCAAAATATCATTTCAAATTTTTCCAGAATTTTTGAAGTTCAGAAAAATTATGAAACTGAAAAACATAACAACCCTTAAAATCCCTTACTATCCCTTACTATCCCTTACTATCCCTTACCTCAAAAGAGTAGTACTTCTGACTGGATATCGGATATGATGCTGAAGAAAACTTGTACTGATGAATAGTAACTCACCAAGTATCTAAAAACTCACAAAATATGCTCAATAATCTAGAGAGAGAAAGAGAGAAAACTTGTTTCTGGTGTGATTTTCAATTCTAACTTAGCCCTCTATTTATAGGAAAATTTTAGTAGGTTTGACTTGTAACCTGATGGCTTTACCTGCTACTATTCTCACCCACCACATTTGAAATATAATTCAGCACATTTCTTCACCAACCACAAGTGGGGCCCACCAATTCTAGAATTTTCCATCAAAATGATAAACTCCGAAAATTCAACAATTTCTGAACCAGTCATCTCGTAAAATTCATAATAAATCATACGTTCATTTTTAACGGTTCAAAATTTGTGGACATATACTCAACTTATATATGTATAACATATCCAAAAATTACCACGATCCAACGGTCGGATTAAAAATTATAACACCCGCAATATTTCTCAAAAACCCTGATTTGATTTTTAATACCTCCATTCCGACAAAAATACTGATTAAAACCTCAACATTAACTCCTTCATTTTTAACCACAAAAATATATCCCTCATTTATATCCACATAAAATAAATATTTCCTTATCATATGAATCAATAATTAATTATTTATAAATAATATTACAGAATCACATTTATGACAACCAGGTCGTTCCTAGGAAAGAGGGGGCTTTCCAATAAGGATTTCTCCTTACTGGCGCGCAATTAGATGACCAAACCTCTCCTTAGACAGAATTTTTTAGACATTGCCAATAATGCTATCTAATAATATTATTCAAATAATATGAATTATTGATCTGATAATAGAAAATACTGTGCAGCAACAATTATTGAAACAACAATAATATAAAATATCAACGCAGCAATTATTGAATCAATAAAATAAAATATTGAACAGTAATTACTGTAACAATTATTGAGTAGTGCCTTCTTACGTAAGAATCAATAATTTCAAAAATACTATGCAATACCGTGTGCTACTGTGCAATAACGCGTATTACTGTATTTTAACCACCGGGTATTCCAACAGTGTTAACGGTAACAACTACGCCGTTATTTGTAAAAACTCAAATTTGTCGTTTTCTTCATCCGACAGCTATTCGTTATGGGGCCCACAAATAGCTGCGCCGTCGTACGAATATTCCCCGACAGAAAGAATATTCCACGACCAAACGAATATTCCCCGACAACAATGATTATTTTATAACCACTTGCTTATTTTGAAAAAAATTCATATTTCACCCAATATGTAAGACCCCGAATTTTATGAAATAAAAGTATTCAATTTTTCTTATAATTACTATTCAGTAAATGGTTAAATTGATAAAAATTTAAAGTTATGGGTGAAATTTGAATATTTTTTTCAAAATAAGCAAGTGGTTATAAAATAATCATTGTTGTCGGAGAATATTCGTTTGGTCGTAGAATATTCTTTCTGTCGGGGAATATTCGTACGACGGCGTAGCTATTTGTGGGCCCCATAACGAATAACTGTCGGATGACGATAACGACAAAAATTTAAGTTTTTACAAATAACGGCGTAGTTGTTACCGTTAACACTGTTGGAATACCCGGTGGTTAAAATACAGTAATACGCGTTATTGCACAGTAGCACACGGTATTGCATAGTATTTTTGAAATTATTGATTCTTACGTAAGAAGGCACTACTCAATAATTGTTACAGTAATTACTGTTCAATATTTTATTTTATTGATTCAATAATTGCTACGTTGAAATTTTATATTATTGTTGTTCAATAATTGTCACTGCACAGTATTTCCCATTATCAGATCAATAATTCATATTATTTGAATAGTATTATTAGATAACATTATTGACAATGTCTAGAAAGTTCTGTCTAAGGAGAGGTTTGGTCATTTAAATGCGCGCCAGTAAGGAAAAATCCTTATTGGAAAGCCCCCTCTTTTCTAGGAACGGCCTGGTTGTCATAAATGTGATTCTGTAATATTATTTGTGAATAATTAATTATTGATTCATATGATAAGGAAATATTTATTTTATGTGGATATAAATGAAGGATATATTTTTGTGGTTAAAAAATGAAGGAGTTAATGTTGAGGTTTTTATCCGTACTTTTGTCGGAATGGAGGTATTAAAAATCAGGGTTTTTGAGATATTTTGCGGGGGTTATAATTTTTAATCCGACCGTTGGATCGTGGTAATTTTTGGATATGTTATACATATATAAGTTGAGTATATATCCACAAATTTTGAACCGTTAAAAATGAACGTATGATTTATTATGAATTTTACGAGATGACTGGTTTAGAAATTGTTAAATTTTCGGAGTTTATCATTTTGATAGAAAATTCTAGAATTGGTGGGCCCCACTTGTGGTTGGTGAAGAAATATGCTGAATTATATTTCAAATGTGGTGGGTGGGAATAGTAGCAGGTAAAGTCATCAGGTTGCAGGTCAAACCTACCAAAATTTTCCTATAAATAGAGGGCTAAGTTAGAATTGAAAATCACACCAGAAACATAAGCTTTCTCTCTTTCTCTCTCTATATTATGAAGCATATTTTGTGAGTATTTAGATACTTTGAGAGTTGCTATTCAGTGCAAGTTTCCTTCGGCTTTACATACCGATCAGAAGTACTGCTCTTTTGAGGTAAGGGATAGTAAGGGATAGTAAGGGATTTTAAGGGTTGTTATATTTTCCAGTTTCGTAATTTTTCTGATCTTCAAAAATTATGAAAAAATTTGAAATGATATTTTGATGAGTTTTATTGATTGTATCCAAAAATGGTGATTTTTGGATGTATAGATTAAGAGTTATGAATCTTACGGGAAAAGACTATTTTAAAAGTAACCGCTTATAATTCCTTGTGGTTAACTCCAAAATTGATGAAATTTTTATTGGGAGTACATGTGTATGATAGAAGTATACTCTGTAAATTTCAGAATTTTTGGACAAAAGTACAATTTTTGATAAATGTCTAAATATTCGGTGGTTTTGGCCATATGAAAAATAGTAAATGAGTTTTAAAAATTCTGAGAAAAATATATGTTCAATATGGGACTATATTATGCTAAATCCCAGAAAAGAAATATTTTTGGAACTGATTTGGTATTTTTCATAAAAATGGACTAGTTATGAGTAAATGAATTAAATATGTTATGTGAAGTAAGAAAATTGGAAAATAGGATTTTATGGCTTGAGAATCCTATATGAGGTATATGCAGATTTTTGATGAGGGTTTTGATTATTGGTGATAAAATCTTATGAGTTTGGTATTTTAGAATGATTAAATGTATTATTTAGTAAAGTGTAAACAATTTAAATAAATTGTTTATAAGCTTAAGAAATATTATTCTTTCAATATCATTATACCGAAATACTGGTATAGATTTTATTGTGGAATTTATACCTTTTTGTGTCGAGTTACTATTCATGAGTTACTATTCACGAGTTACTATTCACGATTTACTATTCATGAGTTACGAATATTACTCTTGAGATTAAAACTATATGTTGATCATATTATTTTTATCATCATATACAACATTTTTATAACCCTGATGTTGAAATTCTCTTTCACTAGAGTGTAAAGATGGGTAGATTATTGGTATGATCATGACTAAGGTTCTCTTTGGCCTGTAGTGCAAAGTTGAATTGTGACTGGTATGATCATGACCATTGAATTTATAATTGAATATCTTAAGCTTAAGTGCAAAGGTGAATTGATCAACATGGTTATAATTATTGTTTATATAAATTCTGAAATGATTATATATTTCTTTGAGATATGAATATATTTGGCCTGTAATGCAAATATGAATTGTTGATGAATATCTTTGGCATGTAGTGCAAAGATGGTCTGTTGATGAATATCTTTGGCCTGTAGTGCAAAGATGAACTGTTGTTGAATATCTTTGGCCCGTAGTGCAAAGATGGTTTGTTGATGAATATCTTTGCCCCGTAGTGCAAAGATGGATTTGTTAGTATGATTATAAACAGGAACTGTGATTTGGTATAACCATGATCTTTGATGTTTCAGGTAAAGACAGGTGATGAAAATATTCTTCGTCCTGGGTGCGAAGAAAAATTTATAGTCACAATTATGATTATGAGTTATTCATATGATTGTGGAAAGGAACTGTTGAGTGATGTTACATGGATAAAACATTGTTGGTGAATTTTTAACATGGAGAAGATAATAGACTTTATAGTCTATTTGACTCTTCTAATGGATTGCTCGTTCCGCTGCAACTATGGTTGAAATTTTTATCATTTACCATATGTTCTAAATCTCTGATTTATTATTGATGAAGGCTATTGATAATTTAATTATCTTTAGTCATGATATTCTTTACTTAGCTAGTTGTGCTCACCCTTTTGCTTCACAATTCCTTTCAGGTAATAAGAGTGTAGCTGGGTCGAGCGAGGGTAACAAGGGAATAGAACGGTGGTCATCATTTAGTAGTTATATTTGGTGAAGAAAATAGGGTGAGGCGAACCCAACGTTGGAAGGGTGTTTTGTCACTATCATACAAGATGTCAAATGACATACAACCTCGTGTCATCATAGGACAGGGTTGTGCTCATCCATTTGCTGAGTATATCTATGGGCACTACCTATATAATCTTGGTGTTTGTTTGAAGTATAATTCTCAATTAGAGACAGTGGAGATAATGATAAGTCAAGAGAAGACTCACCATTGGGAAGAATATGATAGTAATCTTCTCGTTTTTCTTTGGGGTTTATTGGGTCAACCAAGGATAATTCTGTGGCCATATGATATCTATCATAACCTAGACGCATGGCCTCCCATGTACGAAGGTTTCCTTGAGCACTTCCCAAAGATTCTAGTTTCTAAAACAGTTTTTGACTGTACCTTTATGTAAGGTACCTTTGTGAGGTGCTGATACATGATGGTGTCCAATGTCACATTTGGTATATATTTGTATCCAAACTCACAGCATATGTGTTGTTGTATTTTGCACGACAATTGTTGTAATAAAGTTGTAGTTGTTTTCTGTACCATGTATTTGACGACTCAGAATGGGTTGGATGGAATGGACCTATTTTGGGGTTGTCACACAATACTTTAAACTTTTATCAATTTAACCATTTACTGAATAGTAATTATAAGAAAAATTGAATACTTTTATTTCATAAAATTCGGGGTCTTACAATGGCCCCCCATGTCATGTGTTGAGTTCTTCTAAGATTTTTCGGTGACAAGATTCTCGAATAAAGAAGGAAGAGCAGCAAAACATGGTTTGAGCAACAAGAACTTTGAAACATAAGATCAAGGATAAGCCTCCATGAGTCCCAAGGCAGAATGCTTATGAAGGAAACTCACTTTGGGAATTGATTGAGAGATTGGATTGGTGGCTAGAAAGACAGGACGATCTGGGCATTATTCTATAAAATACTCCTGAGGACATGTGCCTAGAATGTGATCACTTTCTAGGAAACTCTATAAAATACTCCTTCCATTCTATGAAGAAGGGACTTTTTGGAGGATTGAAGACTTGGTGATTCTCTCTCAACGCGAAGCACACCGTAGAAGGCTCTTTGGATCCTTAATACCATAAGAAGGCTTTGGATCCTAAGAGTTCTGTCATATGTCATTAGAGTAATAGCCTACCTGTTCTTCTCCCTGTTCTTCTCCCCTCTTCAATTTATCAATCAATTCTGTACCCTTCGTGGATTTCTCTCCTACTCAGCCAACACGAAAAGTAGGGGAGAATTGTTGGGTATTTTCAAATCTGAAAAGTATATAATAAATATATTATATGTTGCAATTTAAACTAATAGATGTGTCGGTTCAATTAGTTAAGTTTGAAAGATTATAACTCTTTGAAAAAGAGAGATCTATTCGGACAAGTGATGTATTGATTTTAGCTAAGAAACAATTGAACTAATGCAATAGTTCGAGATGAAACAATTGAATCGATGCAACGGTTCAAATTGATCAAACAATTGGATGATTCATTACAATAGTTCAAGATATCCTTTCAAATGAATATATTTCTAATATTTAATTAAATACCTTTTCAAAGGGATGTATCTCTTCAAAATGATATGTATGATCTCTTCAAAAAGATATTTGGAAACCTATAAATAGATTGTAAATTCACCCAGGTTTTGCAGTACTTAAAATCATTCCAAATCCTTCTCAAGTTCTTTGAAAAAATATAATTCTAATTTTTTTTCTTGCTATAATTTTCTTTTCTCTAATATAGGTTGCACAAAATTTATTTTTGCACAACAAATTTTAATACAGAGTAAAATATGGATCTGTCTTATCTTGTGAGACTAATTTATAGTAACTTTGTATAACAAAAGTAAGGGGTGAATATAATTTTAAGAAAAGAACATTCAACTATTCGATTCGATAATATTATTATTGTACATCAAATTTGGAAGCGGCTTACAACTCTCTCATGTCTTAACTTTTAACCAACTAAACTCATTAAAAGCCATTCCATCCTTTATTTTACCCAACCAAAAGCTACACGTTATTCTTGATTCCAAATTTTGAAGGACCATGGTCCCTGCCTTCTCCTTCTCCCACTATCCCACCCGAAAGGATACATTTTTAGGCTGAAAATTAAGTCACTAGAAAATATTAAAGGATATTTAAATAATGAATTCAATCTATAAAATCTGTGTATAAATGCCATGGTGAATGGTTATGGCAAAATTATTGTGGAGAGCGATTATAACTTAACAATGGTTTATGTTTTGAAGGAGGACAAGTCCGAATTTTTCTATGATGGATAATTTTAAAAAGATTATAGTTAATTCTCCTAGATTATATAAAACGTCAAATAATTTTTTTTAAAAAAATAATCTAAAACGTCATATATTATGAGACGGGACATAACATGATGTAGCGCCGTCAATGTAAATGTATACAATTCGTGTATATTAAAATATAGTACTCCCTCCGTCCCAAATTAACTGTTCAATTTTGACTTTTTAAAGTCAAATTGACCATTTTTAAAACTAATCTTTTTACTATTTTTCCTAAAATATAGGTGAAGAGATTATAACAAAAAGAAAGTATATACAATTTATTACTAATCCTAATTTTTATAATTTTAGAAATATATTTATATATGCTTAATTATTAATTCTAAAAATAGTCAATTTGACTTAAAAAAATCAAAACTGAGCAATTAATTTGGGACGGAGGGAGTATTATTATTGTACAACTTTATAAGCTGGGTCCTTGATCAAGACCTCTAAATAAATTTGGATGTACCACCATCAATGTAAATGTACCCATCCCCATCTCATTTAGCTCATTTTTGCCTGGAGGAGGACTGCACATTATATATAATAAATATTCCCAGCTGTTTCAATGAATTCAACTGTCACAACACCTTTCTTTCCCCCGGATTGGCGCAGTGGTCGTACTCACCAATCACCTCTGTCCTGACCAGGGGCCTATCCCTCTTTCTCCTTTGTAAAAAGGGGTTTGGTAACTAAAATATCTGAATGATTTTTAAATTTAAAAATATTTTAAATTAACTTTTTAAAAATTAATAATATCTTAACATTTGAAATGGAGGAAGTATAATATTTTTAAAGGTTTCATATATTTAAATTTTTTATTAAGAGACAACTCTTAATGATTTAACTAGATTTATATCTTCCTCTTAACGATTAAGAGAAATCGATTAAGAGACGGTAAGAGATAGATAAAAATTTACCAAATAAATTTATCATCTTACCGAATAAGATGTAAAGCTATTAAGAGATATTAAAATATAAACAAACACCACCTAAATCTATAAGAAATTGCAAAAACCAATATCCAAATTCAAAGGTCGAACATATAGTGGAGTAGTGGTAGAGTCTCTTTTTTTTACCGTGTAAGTTGACATATTCACGTGTTCAAGTCGACCTATCAGTAGAAGTCAAAATCAGCCACACTACAACGATTGAAGGTTTACCCTTAGTTATATTACATCTTATTTAAATAATAAGTCAATCGCATCACAACTGAATAACTCAAATTAATTCACAAACTCTACATAAACTCAATCCCGATCAAAGCAATTCACACACATACTTAATGTAAGGGCAAAATAAAAAATAAATTTATTATCCTTCTTAATTTGACTACCTTATTTGTGTGAAAGTTGTTCTTAGGTTATCTTTTTGGGGAAGGAGGGGATAATATATTTAGATAATTTGTAATATTCATAATAATATAATCTTATACTTTAAAATAAAAGAATTATGTATTTTTATTTCATGTATACCCCAAAAAAATTATTATTAGTTTATTGTGTTATAATTACATTAAAAATATAATAATAAATTAGAAAATATCGCGTCACTTTGTCTCCTATCCCTAACAAAGAATTCACTTCAATTATGAAACAGAAACATTTAAATATTAATATTTTTTTGTGAAATATATGAAAGTTTAAAATAAAAATGACTTCTAATAGTTTCAGGCATATCAAGATTTGTCTACCACAAACTTAAACATATTGAATCTTAAAATTTCAGCCCTGGATTAGTATTGTTTTGTACATGTATTAGGATTAGTGTCGAATAGTTGTCATTAAATGTGAAAATTCCAGCCATGTTCATTAAAGAAACATATTGACGGTTATGTATCTTATGTACAATGCCATCCATCTCCTGATCCGTACCTTTTGGATTAGGAGATATTTCAGTAATATAATTTATCTCGACTTTTGTAAATAACAATCGATCCTTATATACAAAGACATGTAGGACGATCCTCAATTGAAAAATTGACTGAGTTAACTCTTAATTAATTAAAAGTTAACTCGGTTGATTTCTTCGATCTCATGAGAATTTAGAATCGAGTCAACAAATTGGTTTCCTGTAAACGAAATTGGTTCTGCAATTGATCGACGCTTCCGCTTCCATCAATTAATTAACTCTTTCTATTTGATACAAATTCCTAATTGACGGTGGGGTTTTCATTTCCTCTTCTTCTTTCGATTCTTTTTGTCGATGAATTTCCCCTCTTCTTCCTCTTCTCCTCTTCTCTTCTTTCAAGCTTTTACTCATAAAAAGCATTCCTTGAAGATCCCCAAATTTGTGCTCTTCCATCACAGAACCAAAACCCAATTGAACCTCGAAAAGCCCTTCCATCACCAGACATCTAACGGAACAAAACTATAAATACAAAATCCCCTTCTCTTCATGATAATAGCTATAATCTTTCTACACTTCAATCAATCCTTAAGCTCCTCACTAATTTCCGCTTCCGAAGTTTGTTTCCGACACTTCTCCCACCCAAAACGATGATGTAGGAGTCTATTTCGTTCCGCACAGGTACAAACAAATACAATTTCTTCATATATTTTTTTCAATTCCCCTTCGTAGCCAATTAACAGAATAACTGAAAATCATTTTGGGTTTTGTTGTTGAGGATTGAATGAAGGAATGTTGGTGTTATTGTTAATGTTGTTCATTGATTGGGATTTGATAAATTAACTGTCGGTGTTAGAGAATCTGAATCTCATTTTTATTTCGAGTTCAAATGTAGTGCTGATCGCAATTCAGAATAGGGAAGTTTCTATTTAGTGGTATTGATTTGATATTTAATGTTTGGTTGTACATTTGTGAATCTGTATTGGAACATTTGTTTTTTGGTTCAAGTTCTTTATGGTAGATTTGTAGCTTTGAATAGAAATTGGGTAAAAAATAATTTGTTTAATTAAATAAATTAATTTGAGTGTTTTTGAGTGTGTGAATTTGAATCCCAAAGTGATGTCACTATAGTTTTTGTACTTGAGGTTTGTCAAGAATTTTCTCAACACTAAAGTCTCCATTATTACCTTCAATTAGTGGTACTACAACGAGGAAATTGAGGGATTTAATTGAAGTTTGTGCCTGCTGCTCTTACCAGAAATTCATCCACTTTGCTTTGGATGAAACCAAACGTCATGCCCATTTAATTCCTTCTGTATGGTGATTTGCGTGTTTGAGCTTTTATCCAACTTTGATTGATGTTGGGAGGAATTTATTACGATTAAGATTCAATTGAGATTTGGAATTTGAATTTCGTTTGTGGATTTTTTTAGATTGAGGTAAAAATATTACTTTCCAAGAGAAATTTGTTTTTACTCTAATTGAAGGGTTAAGAGAGTTGAATGTTGATGTCTGGAATAGCAATTCCATCACTTATGATGATTTGAACGGCACAGGAGAGTAAGTGCTTTTATACACATTGTAATTTATGCTATCAGATTGTTTGATTCAACAACCTTTTTTTGTTGCTGTAAAATTATAAATTACTTGACTTCTTTTGTGGCTATTTCTTAGGATTCAATTGCAGAAGGTTCTATCTCAAGGATATGTTGATACACCCTGGACAATACAAACTAAAACTGGCAGGTATTGTCTCAACTCCATTATCAGTTTTTGGTGTTCTTTTACATATAAAAGATATATGCATGTTTGTATATACGCATCTTTGTGAATATTATTTGTTTCCAAAGGTATTGTCATATAATCCAATTCAATATTGTGGCATTAAGTGCTCTTTTATTTATACTAGAAAGGACTTTTTGTCGGATAAAATGGTATAATTCTTTCTAATAAAAAAACTATTTTTTAGTAATCGAGTCATTCATACTTTGCGGGTTGGCCTGGGATTATTCACTAAGACATGAAAATGAATTACCATTTGTTTTTTAATAGGTTAAATTTGGTCCCAAACATGGGGAGAAACACTACTAATAAAGACTTAAGTACCTTCTTTATGATATTTTTTCTCATTGTTATATTTTATGACAACAATACTAGAGAATTTTTGATACAATACAAGTGTGACAGGAGAGTGTTCATAACGGGAGTATCTTCCGTTAAGCTTGAGATTTACTGAAGTTATTATAGATCCCTTTCATAATTTTAACAGAGTACAAATTACAGATTACAACTTACTACATATTATTTTGTTTGTTGATGAACTGCTATTGTTGATGTATGTACAAAAAATATGCATTGTAGATACCAAGATGATAACTTACTTGCTTAGATATAATGAGATTTATTATAGATTTCTTTTAAAAGAGGTTCCATTTTCATACATCTTAGAAAGAGAAATTGAACTCTCATTTGTGGAGAAAGGGAGTTTTGGATGATGGAGGAATAGTTAAATGCTTTAACATTAGGGGCAGATCAATTCACACAATAAGGTGGCCAATTACCCACCATGAATTGGGTGAAAAAAATTTAGTAGTGCTAAAAATCTTATTTATAGATGAAATAATGTAAAACTGTAAATATATAGAAATTTTGCCCATCATGATTTTGAAACTTTTTTTGCTCTTGCATCAAATATTGGATGCGTCATTTATAGATCAGGGTTTCAATAATTATCTACTTTAACATGTGATGAGGGGATTATTTTTGGTGTTATACGGGGTTATGGATTGTATTGTTTGTGGTTATCTATTTATTTATTTTTGGCTAAATGGTGGCTATCTGTTTAATCAGCACATGCTCTTAAGCAATTCTTTAAATTTCTCATGTTATATATTATATTCAGGAAAGTAATTTTTAATATTGATGTTACACTCATAGTTTAGCTTAAAGATTTTGCTTTGATTTCACATTCATAATTTCGTTCCAGCTTTGGCTTTTGAATGGGGACTCTCATTATGTGACTGAGACGCATAATTTGTTTTGGATATGAAATTTTGGTATTTGTTTTTTATTTAAAATTTTTGGGAATGATATGAATATATGCACACTGTGTGATTAATTGTGTGCTAAAAATTTCAAATTTTGTGCTTTATTTGATATTTTAAGGAAATATTACTACCTTTCTTATTTGGGAAAAGTGATTGCAATTTGATTTCTATGATATCACTGATCGAATATTATTGTGCTTTGAAAAGGCTCGATAAAGGTAGCATTTTTACTTTTAATTTTGATTTAGTTCAGAAAGTCTGAATTTTTATTGAGTATACTTTCAAGGTTCCGTTCAGGCCAACAAATGTACTTCCAATCCCGCCGAGACAAATTTTGTGGCCCGTCCTTAATAACTTTCATAGTGCCGTTGATTTGCTACTGGCATTTGTAGGATCTGTGACTTCTAAAAATGCCTCAATTGATTGGAGGGGTGTTTGCTTTTATCAAGGCTCACCTTGACTTTACCGTCGGCGATAATTGTGGTTTGGGTAAACAATGCTGAAATAATAACTATTATGTTTTGATTGTATATATGAGCATATCAAGTTTTTGAATGCATTAATGTTGCTTAATATTAGAGTTATTCACTGACTATTGTTTCTTTGAATTACTTGAAAATACCATACACGGCTAGGATTCTCAATCTACTTGCTAGAATGTTTTCATTTTAGCCAACTAGGTTGCATAGTTTTAATGGAAAAATAGGAATATTATTAAATTGAACATGTTCTCCAACTTATTTATGCCATCGGGATATTACAGTGTAGAAGCATTGCCTTTAACTTGAAAATGAATGATAATGTGACGCCCCCAAAATTAGGTATACATCACCCATCATGGGTCGTCAGATACATGGTACTGAATACAAATACAACTTAATAATACAACTGTCGTGTACAATACGACCAAACATAATATGTGAGTTTGAATACAAATATTGTCTTCTAGAGAGTATTCATACTCAAAAGGAGTCCTCATTACACTTATTATCACACTATTTTACAGAATAGTGAGGACTACTAATGCTATCCTCTGGACCATCACTCCGTTTCCCAACTCGTTTCAGCTATATTCTCATTTCCTGAAGAGAACAGTGAAAGAAAGGGTGAGCTCAACTAGCCCAGTAAGAAATTTTATGACTAAGATAATGTAGAATAAATTATCATTAGCCTTCAACAGTGTTACAGTGATAAAATATAATAGACATCAAGTTTAACTGCAGCGGAACAAGCAATCCATTAAAAGAGTCAAGTAGAAAATAAACTCTACTATCTTTTATGATTTAAAAGGTTTTTCAACACTGTTATCGCTGGGACTCAGCTTAATAAAATAATTCACATCATCGAATCACCCCTGCACTACGACCAAGGATATTCGTGTATTCATTAATGGTCATGATCATGCCAACAACTGTCCATCAATGCACTATGGGCTAATGAGGACTTTTACCACATCATTTGTAACATTACGGTCATGATTATACCGAATAATCCCTGGTCATAATCATACCAAGTCCAGCTATGCACTATAGGCCACAGATGACTTTCAACATTTTATAAACATGAGGATGATGACAATGATATAAGAATTCAATAAAACAAGTTCAAGAATTAATTTATCCAAGAATTAACAACGTCCAAATTGTCAACAAGATACTGCTTTGTGGAGTAAAATTCAAGAATACTTAGAAGAATATTTTCATGAAAAGATACTGGATGAACCGCAATTATCAAGGATATTTCACTAATTTCATGGAGTATAGAAGTCAAAACTTAACCAACTGAGTATAATAAAGAATGGAATAACAAAAGAAATCACCCGGCATGCGATAGACCGCACACACAGGTTATTCTAACAGAATAATAAATAATGGAACCAGGTCCGGCGTAAACGCACAGACAGAATATTCCGACAGAATAATAAATAATGGAACCAGGTCCGGTGTAAAACACACAGACAGGATGTTCCAACAGAATAATAACAAGATGGAACTAGGTCCGGTGTAAAATACACAGACAGGATGTTCCAACAGAATAATAATAAAAACGAAACCAGGTCCGGTGTAAAACACACAGACAGGATGTTCTAACAGAATAATAGAAGAATGTCACCAAGTATAGGGTAGACCGCGTATACATGTTATTCCAACAGAATAATAAGAAATGGAATAACAACAGTTCTCTTCATGAATAAGAAAGAATAACACCTCTTACCGTTTTAAAGAAGAGCTGAAATAAGGAAGTAGTTAAGTATCAGAATACTCTTCTTCTCTCTCTCTCTATAGTTTCTCTCTCTAGAGTTTAGTGAATTCGTAAAAAATAATGAAGGAATGAGGTGCTATTTATAGAAAAATAGAATGCATAGTAACTAATCCATAAACGGTCCAAATTGATTACTTTAATCTGACGGTCCATATTTAAAGAAAATTTTTTTAAATAAAATATAATATATTCTATTTATAGAATAACTTTAATAAAGTATTCTGTTTTATATAAAAAGATGTTTCTGTTTTATTACGTTAATAATACAAATAAAACAAAACGTCATTATCGCTAAATAATTCATATTATTAACTGACAATAATTGAATCAAACTGAGTGACTTCTCACATAAGCATTAATAATCAATACCGTGTGTTACTATGTAACCACACGTATTACTGTACTTTTACTACCGAGTAGTTCATCAGTAACAATAGTAAAACTTTTGCCGTTATTTTTAATAAAATATTTTTATCGTTTTCTCAATCCGACAATAATTTCGTTGTGGGGTCCACCAATGATTGTGCCGTTGTACGAATATTCTCTGTTAAAATGAATATTTCCCGACCAATCGAATATTATATAACAACTTGCGTACTCTGTAAAATTTATAAATATTACCCACAACTATAACATTATATCAAATTAACTCCATAATATTTAAAAATGATATTTATAGAAAATTCTTCTTTATTTATAAAAGTTGGGGTCTTACAACCTCCCCTTCTTATGAAATTTTACCCTCGAAATTAGGGTACGCACCTGGTAAGTCGAAGAGGTAAGGATACCTTGAATTCATTTCAGATTCTAACTCTCAAGTCATTTCCTCAACATCGTGGTTTCTCCACAAAACTTTGACTTGAGGTATAACCTTGGAGCGTAGAATATGTTCCTTTTTATCCAAGATTTGAACAGGAACTTCTTCATACGTCAAATCCTCCGCTATTTCGTTCGGTTCTAACTCAATAATGTGGTTCGGGTCTTCCATATATTTACGTAACATGGATATGTGAAAAACGTTATGAACATGAGACATACTTGACGGTAAAGCGAGTCTATAAGCCACAGTTTCTACTTGATCGATGATTAAAAATAGACCGATGAATCGAGGATTGAGCTTTTCTCTCTTTCCAAATCTCATAACTCCTTTCCATGGAGCAACACGTAAGAACACATGATCTCCTATATCAAATTCCACGTTCTTTCGATGAAGATCAGCATAACTCTTTTGTCGATCTTGTGAGGTTTTTATACGTTGTCGGATCGTTTGAATCTTTTCGGTAGTCATACGTACCAACTCCGGTCACAACAACGTTGCTTCACCCACCTCATCCCAGTATACTGGAGAACGACATTTTCTTCCATACAATGCTTCGAATGGAGCCATACCAATACTTGATTGATAACTGTTGTTGTAGGAAAACTCCATCAATGGTAAGAACTTGTCCCAACTTCCCTTAAAATCAAGGACACAGAGTCTTAATAGATCTTCAAGAGTTTAAATAGTCTTCTCTGATTGTCCGTCCATCTGAGGATGATATGCTGAACAAAATCGTAAATTCGTGTCCATAGCTTTTTGTAAACTAACCCAAAATCGTGAAGTGAATCTTGGGTCTCGGTCAGAAACTATGGATACTGACATACCATGCAGTCTTACAATCTCGTTTATATACATACGAGCAAGACGTTCAAGTGTATAAGTTTCTCGTATCGGTAAGAAATGAGCAGACTTGGTCAATCTATCAACAATGACCCAAATCGCATCAATACCTTGAGAAACCCTAGGAAGACTGGTAACGAAATCCATGGTAATGTGCTCCCACTTCTATTTTAGAATTTCAAGTGGTTGCAATGGACCTTTTGGTACTTGATGCTCTGCTTTGACTCGTTGACAAGTTAAACACCTTGAGATAAACAGCGCTATCTCTCTCTTCATATTGCTCCACCAAAATGTATGACGAAGATCATGATACATTTTGGTACTTCCAGGATGGATTGCAAACGGTGTGTTGTGCGCCTCCATCATGATTTTATACTTTAAATCAGGGTTGTTAGGAACACAAAGTCTGGAGTTGACTCGAAGTATTCCTTCTTCATCGATTCTTGCTTCCGGCATAGCACCTTCTTGCACTTTCTTCCTCATACGCATCAGCTCCAAGTCTGTAGCTTGAGCAACTTTAACTCTATCGATTAAAGTTAGTTCTACTCGTATAGTCGCCATCATCACATGGGTCCCTGGAGTCTTTAACTCTATCTCCATCCTTTGCAAGTCACACAAAATGGGCCTTTGTGTTGACAATATCGCACTCGTACTTGCATATGATCTTCTACTCAATGCGTCAGCTACCACGTTCGCTTTTCCAGGATGGTATTGAATGGTATAATCATAATCTTTCAACAGTTCAAGCCAACGTCGTTATCGCATGTTGAGTTCCTTTTGAGTGAAGAAATATTTGAGGCTTTTATGATCCGTAAAGATCTCCACCTTCTCCCCATACAAGTAATGCCTCCAAATTTTAAGTGCAAAGACAACAGCTGCCAACTCTAGATTATGAGTAGGATAATTCCTCTCATATTCCTTGAGTTGTCTTGATGCATAGGCTATGACTTTTCCATGTTGCATGAGAACGCATCCCAACCCTTTGCTCGAAGCATCACTGTAGATGACAAATCCCTCCGAGCCAGATGGTATTGTTAGAACAGGTGCTGAAATGAGTCTCCTCTTGAGTTCTTGAAAACTCTTCTCACATTCTTCGCTCCAACCGAACTTTGTATCTTTCCGAGTCAGCTGAGTTAATGGAGTAGCGATTCGAGAAAATCCTTCCACGAATCTCCGATAATAACCAGCTAAACCAAGAAAGCTACGTACTTCGGTCACTGATTTAGGTTGCTCCCAGCTTTGAATAGCTTCAATCTTTGCCGGGTCAACAGATATTCCACGACTTGATACTACGTGCCCAAGGAATGCTACCCTCCTCCAGCCAGAACTCGCACTTCTTCAACTTGGCATAAAGCTTGTATTCACGAAGCTTTTGGAGTACCAGCCTTAAGTGTTGCTCATGATCTTCACGGCTTTTGGAATAAATAAGGATGTCATCAATAAAGACGACCACAAAGTGATCCAAATATTCCTTGAATACCCGGTTCATCATATCCATGAAGGCAGCAGGAGCATTAGTTAATCCAAAGGACATGACTAGGAATTCATAATGCCCGTACCGAGTTCTGAAAGTCGTCTTTAGAATATCCGCAGTTCTAACCTTCAGCTGATGATATCCAGAACGAAAATCGATCTTTGAAAAGAATTGTGCTCCTTGCAACTGGTCAAACAGGTCATCAATACGTGGCAATGGGTACCTGTTTTTGATGGTGACATGATTCAACTCCCGATAATCAATACAAAGTCGCATACTTCCATCTTTCTTCTTCACGAATAGCACAGGAGCACCCCAAGGAGAAGTACTAGGATGAATAAAGTCAATATCTAACAATTCCTGCAGTTGGATCTTTAACTCCTGAAGTTCAATAGGAGCCATTCGACATGGGGCTTTGGAAATGGGTTTTGTACCGGGTTCAAGGTCGATACAAAATTCAATTTCACGCTCTGGGGGTAGGCCAGGAATGTAAGACCCCAACTTTTATAAATAAAGATGAATTTTCTATAAATATCATTTTTGAATATTATGGAGTTAATTTGATATAATGTTATAGTTGTGGGTAATATTTATAAATTTTGCAAAGTAAGCAAGTTGTTATAAAATATTCGTTTGGTCGGAGAATATTCTTTTTGTCGGGGAATATTCGTACGACGGCACAATCATTGGTGGACCCCACAACGGAATTATTGTCGGATTGAGAAAACGACAGAATTATCTTTCTATAAAAATAACGGCTGAGGTGTTACCGTTAAAACCGTTAAAACTGTTGAACTACTCGGTAGTAAAAGTACAGTAATACGCGTGGTTGCATAGTAGCACACGGTATTGATTATTGATGCTTACGTGAGAAGTCACTCAGCTATACTCAATTATTGCTACAGTAATTGCTGCATCATATCTCTTAAATTATTGTCATAGTATCATCTGTATAATATGTTATATTATTGAGACGTTGTGGTAAGTTTGGTTATTTTATGGGGGGCCATATGTCATCATCTAAGAGTCTCTTCGTCAATAGTAATTACCGTCGTCAATAGTAATTACCTTCGTCAATAGTATTTACCTTGGTCAATAGTAATTACCTTCGCCAATAGTATTTACCTTGGTCAATAGTAATTACCTTCGTCAATAGTATTTACCTTGGTCAATAGTAATTACTTTCATCAATAGTAGTTGTCCCTTCAATATTACCAAGAGTCATTTGACCCTTCGTTAAGACCAAGAGTCATTTGACCCTTCGTTAAGACCAAGAGCCACCCTCAGTTTTTCTATAAATAGAGGCCTAGGGCTTCATTATTTTTCACGAATTCATTCAAGCTATAGAGAGAGAAAGTATAGAGAGAATAAGAGAGAGAGAGACTAAAAGTATTCTGCTACATCACTTTTCCAATATCCAGTTCTTTTAAGGTAGGGAATATTATTTCTTTTATATTCATGAAGAGAACTTCTGTTATTCCATTTGTTATTATTCTGTTGGAATAACCAGTATACGCGGTCTACCCTATACTTGGTGACATTCTTCTATTATTCTGTTGGAACATCCTGTCTGTGTGTTTTACACCGGACCTGGTTCCGTTTATTATTCTGTTGGAACATCCTG
This sequence comes from Panax notoginseng, assembly GCA_016801055.1. Taxonomy (NCBI): domain Eukaryota; kingdom Viridiplantae; phylum Streptophyta; class Magnoliopsida; order Apiales; family Araliaceae; genus Panax; species Panax notoginseng. The sequence goes on along the minus strand of CM029023.1, from coordinate 14,777,707 downwards.
TCTGTGTGTTTTACACCGGACCTGGTTCCGTTTTATTATTATTCTGTTGGAATATCCTGTCTGTGTGTTTTACACCGGACCTGGTTCCATTATTTATTATTCTGTCGGAATATCCTGTCTGTGCGTTTACGCCGGACCTGGTTCCATTATTTATTATTCTATTGGAATAACCTGTCTGTGCGGTCTATCGCATGCATGGTGATTTCTTTTGTTATTCCATTCTTTATTGTACTCAGTTGGTTAAGTTTTGACTTCTATACTCCATGAAATTTGTGGAATATCCTTGATAGTTGCGTTTCATCCAGTATCTTTTCAAGAAAATATTCTTCTAAGCGTTCTTGAATTTTACTCCACAATGCAGTATCATGTTGACAATTTGGACGTTGTTAATTCCTGGATAAATTAATTCTTGAACTTGTTTTATTGAATTCTTATATCATTGTCATCATCCTCATGTTTATAAAATGTTGAAAGTCATCTGTGGCATGTAGTGCATAGATGGACTTGGTATGATTATGACCAGGGATTATTCGGTATAATCATGACCGTAATGTTACAAATGATGTGGTAAAAGTCCTCATTGGCCCGTAGTGCATTGATGGACAGTTGTTGGCATGATCATGACCATTAATGAATACACGAATATCCTTGGCCGTAGTGCAGGGGTGATTCGATGATGTGGATTATTTTATTAAGCTGAGTCTCAGCGATCGCAGTGTTGAAAAACCTTTTAAATCATAAAAGATAGTAGAGTTTATTTTCTACTTGACTCTTTTAATGGATTGCTTGTTCCGCTACAGTTAAACTTGATGTCTATTATATTTTATCAGTTTAACATTGTTGAAGGCTAATGATAATTTATTCTGCATTATCTTAGTCATAATATTTCTTACTGGGCTAGTTGAGCTCACCCTTTCTTTCACTGTTCTCTTCAGGAAATGAGAACGTAGCTGGGACAAGTCGGGGTACGGAGTGATGGTCCGAATGATAGTATTAGTTAGTAGTCCTCACTATTCTATGTAATGGTGTGTTAATAAATGTAATGAGGACTCCTTTTGAGTATGAATACTCTCTAGAAGATAATATTTGTATTCAAACTCACAGTTTATGTTTTGTCGTATTGTACACGACAGTTGTATTATTAAGTTGTATTTGTATTCTGTACTATGTATCTGACGACCCAAGATGGGTGATGTATACCTAATTTTGGGGGCGTCACAAGGAAGTTCTTCAGGGAATACGTCAGGGAATTTATTAACAACAGAAATATCATTCAAAACTGACGTATTTTTGTTTAGATCCGTGACATGAGCTAAGAAAACTTAACATCCGTTTTTCAATAAGCGAACAGCTTTATGGCTTGAGATGACATCGATTAATTTTAATGGTTTGGTTGCTTGAATTCGCATAATAGGTCGATTAGGAATATGAAAGCTAACAACCTTACGAAAATAAACAATTTTTTCATGATGAGTAGTTAACCAATCAATCCCTAGAATCACGTCAAATGCAAGTATTTTTAATGAAATCAAATCGACAGGTAATGTGTGGGTACCAACTTGAACCAAACAAGACTTATAAACCGTGGATGTAATGAAAGTTTCTCTCAATGGAGTTTCAACAGATAAGTCAAAGTCTAATTTCTCCGGAATTAAATTTAATCGATGAGCGCAAGTAGGAGAAATAAAACAATGGGTAGAACCGGTATCAAATAAAGTATAGACTTCATTAGAGTTTATGATAAGCTTACTCGTGATGACCTCATTCGGGTTCCTTGCTTTCTGGGAGGTCACAACAAACGCTCTCCCTTGCACTACCAGTTTTGACTTTTCTTGGACGGCCTTTAGTGTCTCCATCTTGATGAACTTGTTTTTGGTAAACGACAAAATCGAGCTAAATGACCTTCTCTCCCATAATTATAACATGCTTTAGACGGCATCGCGCAATTTGGACTGATGTGCCCCTCCCCTCCGTATTTGAAACATATGATAGGTGGTCGTTCTCCTTCCTTAACAACGGGTGCTGGTGCTGACGTCTTTCCATCATTGTTGAATTTCCTCTTCTTGAAATGACCATTCTTATTGTTTTGGCCCTGATTACCACCGAAGTGGTTACCATTTCTGGCCTGTTGATTCCCTCCACGCTTGTTGTCACCGCTTCGATAACTGCTCTCACTGGTATTATCATTTTATCGACTGCTCTCTTTTGGTTGCGTTGACTCGTTATCGCCCTCTACTAACTGAGCCCTATTCACAACATCTGAATACAAACACAGTTTATGAGAAATAAGATGTTGACGTATCTCAAGTTTCAAACCTCGCAAAAACATTCGCGTCATTCGCTCTTCATTATCCACCAAGTGGGACACAAATGGGGACAACTCAGCAAATTTAACCTCATACTGCGACACGGTCATATTATTCTGCTCCAATTTGATGAACTACACCTCCTTCATGTGACGAACACTTTCGGGAAAGTATTTGTCATTGAACAGCTCTTGGAACTTCTCCCAAGACATCTTCAGTGCGGCAGGTTGAGTACGCTTAATCGATTCCCACCAGTAATCTGCCTCTCCTCGCAACATAAAGGCGGCAAAGGGAACCTTTTACTCCTCGGAGCATCCCAAGACATCAAATATCTTGGTAATCTGCTTTATCCATGTTTCCGCTATAAGTGGTTTTGGCTCTCCCTCAAACTCTGGTGGTCCCAGCTCCTTGAACTATTTAGCGGTGACCGTCCGAGAGTTTTCAGTGTTTTCACCTACATTTTGAACATGAGCCGCTCTCGCCTGATGTTGCATGAACTGCATAAAGCTTCTGAACATTCTATCATTCATCATTTGGTCAATATTATTGTTTGCATGAGGATTGTCGCCTTCCTGATGCACATTATCCTGATTATTGATATGTGGCGAATCCACAGTCGCCTATGCTCCATTGCTATTCTCAACATTCTCGGATGCCATTTTCAGATACTGCCACAAAATAAAAGTTAATTGATATGTCATATATTATCCTTATATTATGACCGACCAATTAAATACCATGCAAATAAACTTAGGTAGGTCATACTAGCGAAGGAATTCCCTGTCTCTCCCCTCCTAGTTTTATTCTCACATCTTAGCCAGGGATCATATCCCTAAGCTCTGATACCAACTGTGACGCCCCTAAAATTAGGTATACATCACCCATCTTGGGTCGCCAGATACATGGTACTGAATACAAATACAACTTAATAATACAATTGTTGTGTACAATACGACCAAACATAATCTGTGAGTTTGAATACAAATATTATCTTCTAGAGAGTATTCATACTCAAAAGGAGTCCTCATTACACTTATTATCACACTATTTCACAGAATAGTGAGGACTACTAATGCTATCCTCTAGACCATCACTCCATTTCCTGACTCGTTTCAGCTATATTCTCATTTCCTGAAGAGAACAGTGAAAGAAAGGGTGAGCTCAACTAGCCCAGTAAGAAATATTATGAATAAGATAATGCAGAATAAATTATCATTAGCCTTCAACAGTGTTACAGTGATAAAATATAATAGACATCAAGTTTAACTGCAGCGGAACAAGCAATCCATTAAAAGAGTCAAGTAGAAAATAAACTCTACTATCTTTTATGATTTAAAAGGTTTTTCAACACTGTTATCGCTGGGACTCAACTTAATAAAATAATCCACATCATCGAATCACCCCTGCACTACGACCAAGGATATTCGTGTATTCATTAATGGTCATGATCACGCCAACAACCGTCCATCAATGCACTACGGGCCAATGAGGACTTTTACCACATCATTTATAACATTACGGTCATGATTATACCGAATAATCCCTGGTCATAATCATACCAAGTCCATCTATGCACTACAGGCCACAGATGACTTTTAACATTTTATAAACATGAGGATGATGACAATGATATAAGAATTCAATAAAACAAGTTCAAGAATTAATTTATCCAAGAATTAACAACGTCCAAATTGTCAACATAATACTACTTTGTGGAGTAAAATTCAAGAATACTTAGAAGAATATTTTCATGAAAAGATACTGGATGAACCGTAATTATCAAGGATATTCCACTAATTTCATGGAGTATAGAAGTCAAAACTTAACCAACTGAGTATAATAAAGAATGGAATAACAAAAGAAATCACCCGGCATGCGATAGACCGCACAGACAGGTTATTCCAACAGAATAATAAATAATGGAACCAGGTCCGGCGTAAACGCACAGACATGATATTCCAACAGAATAATAAATAATAGAACCAGGTCCGGTGTAAAACACGTAGACAAGATGTTCCAACAGAATAATAACAAGACGGAACCAGGTCCGGTGTAAAACACACAGACAGGATGTTCCAACAGAATAATAATAAAAACGGAACCAGGTCCGGTGTAAAACACACAGACAGGATGTTCTAACAGAATAATAGAAGAATGTCACCAAGTATAGGGTAGACCGCGTATACAGGTTATTCCAACAGAATAATAAGAAATGGAATAACAACAGTTCTCTTCATGAATAAGAAAGAATAACACCCCTTACCGTTTTAAAAAAGAGCTGAAATAAGGAAGTAGTTAAGTAGCAGAATACTCTTCTTCTCTCTCTCTATAGTTTCTCTCTATAGTTTCTCTCTCTAGAGTTTAGTGAATTCGTAAGAAATAATGAAGGAATGAGCGGCTATTTATAGAAAAATAGAATGCATAGTAACTAATCCATGAACGGTCCAGATTGATTACTTTAATCTGACGGTCCATATTTAAAGAAAAATCTTTTAAATAAAATATAATATATTCTATTTATAGAATAACTTTAATAAAGTATTCTGTTTTATATAAAAAGATGTTTCTGTTTTATTACGTTAATAATACGAATAAAACAAAACGTCATTATCGCTAAATAATTCATATTATTAACTGACAATAATTGAATCAAACTGAGTGACTTCTCACATAAGCATTAATAATCAATACCGTGTGTTACTATGCAACCACACGTATTAGTGTACTTTTACTACCGAGTAGTTCAACAGTAACAATGGTAAAACTTCCGCCGTTATTTTTAATAAAATATTTTTGTCGTTTTCTCAATCCGAAAATAATTCCGTTGTGGGGTCCACCAATGATTGTGTCGTTGTACGAATATTCCCTGTTAAAACGAATATTCCCCGACCAATCGAATATTATATAACAACTTGCGTACTTTGTAAAATTTATAAATATTACCCACAACTATAACATTATATCAAATTAACTCCATAATATTCAAAAATGATATTTATAGAAAATTCGTCTTTATTTATAAAAGTTGGGGTCTTACAGATAACACTGGAGACATGTTTACACATGCATACAAAAATTGCAAATAATTTATACACACAAACATCAAACTGATTTATTGGTGTTTGGTTTTTAGAGGTGTTCCACAATCAGAGCTGTATAGTTTTGTTGTTTTGATGTATACGTATAAATACATATTGATAGGTACATAACATTTGCCCCCACCCCTGTTGATGATATTACCTATTCGAATAACGACAATAGTGTAGATTTTAAAGAACAAAAAGAATTTTCTATTCTTCGAACTAGCTCGTGCATTGCACGGGCTATCAACTAGTAATAATAATGGCAGTTGAAAACTTGAATAGTTGCTCGAAAGTCTATTAATTCTCTTTTTTTTAAGTAAAAGGTTGTTCAATTGGATGAATTTATCAAGTCAAAGTCAACGTACGTAGCAACAAGCATAGTGCTTCGTCTATTTCTCGTTCTTATCCGGGACCTAAAATTAACACGCCTGTTAACTATTATTATTATTAGGAAGTGAATTCTTTTATGGTAGTAGTTTTTTATTATGAAGTAAATCTTTTATATTATTACGTAATAGGAAGTTGTTACTTATTAGATTTTTATTTACATAAATATAGGAAGTTTGTTACTTTTTAGGATTTTGTTTACATATTTTTAGGAATTCGGTTAGGACTTGGAAAAGAAGTATGTTAGCTATAAAATCTGGCTGGTGGGTTGAATTGGAGAACAACTTTGATTTTGATAGATATAAATTCAAGCATTAGAGAAGATTTTTCTATATTTTTGGTGAACCTCTTGTTCTTTTGCCTATGAATATATTTGTTTACTTAGCTTGCAAGATAATCACTATTCTGTCCAGTGTCATTTTCTTTTTCTTCCCATCTCAAGGTTTACATTTATCTAGAAAAAAACTCCAATAAATACAACATACAAAATATATATACGTGTGTTGGTTAATTTAGCAATCAATAAATACGTACAAGTATACACAGTTAACAAGTAATATAATGTAACTAGAGTATCGTTCCCATGAGAAATTAATTCTAATATTTTTCAAATATCAATTTCAAATCAAGCCAATTTAATTTAAACAGATAGAAGTTTAATTCATAACAAATAAATTAAACTTTTCCAAATATTAATTAACATCCATGAAAAATACAAGTAATTAAGTAATAGTTAGAGAAGAAAAAATTTTGTGAAGACATCTTCCATCTCCAAGCATCATTCAATTTCTTGCCTCCATTGGTGTTAAAAGAGTTTTTGCACTAAATCTCCAAACCTGAAGTCTAGCCGTCGCGATAAAAGAATTAAATTCTTCTAATAACCCTTTAACATGTATTTATAGGCCTCCTAATTTCCTAACCCTAAAAGAATTACAATCCTAGTTAAAATTGTATCCTAATTTTAATAAACCATTATAACAAAATTCCTAATTATCTTCCTTTTCCAAATCTGCTGATAATTTCCATCCTTTTAATCTCCTCTGGATCCACTGAAAATAATAGTAAGTTGAAACATCAATTGGAAGCTTATCAAATTACATGGTGGGATCCGCAACAAAAGAAAAGGCAAAGGCCTTGCTTCCTTCTTCGCACATCCGCGCATTGCGCGCGCGCCAGAACTAGTCTAGCGCCACGACTCTACAATCCCAGTGCTGCAACTTTCGAGCTAACACCGTGGCTTCCAAGCCAAGCATCGCGGCGCTTCAACTTCTGTTCTCCTCGCTTCCTTGCTCAAATATTTACGATTTTGCCACCGAAACTCCTTTTTTCCTACAAAAATAAAATAAAACACTATAAAGTAACAGAAAATACTTAAAAACTCACAATTTATTAAGTTTAAAAATACCCAAATAATAGATATAAAACTCACTCATCAAATATCCACAAACTTAATAATTATTTGTCCTCAATCAAAACACAAACAAAAACTAATTAACAACTCCCTACCTACGAATCAAACAATAAACCAACACGTTATTCAACATATGGCCTCAAAGATTAATAACACTACTCAGAGAATATCAAAACAATGTCATGTTTATAGTTTCAACTTATTCATTAATTTTACACATGCCCTTGACCATATTAAATGTGTATGCGTGAGTACCAACTGTTCCAACCAATCACAACCCACAATAATTTACACAATCAACCACTCACATAAAATTTCAATATCAACTCTACAAATGCACTAGACACGTCAAATTCAAATAATCCAGACAAATCACCCAAGCCTACACACACACACACACACACACACACACACACACACACACACACACATATATATATATATATATATATATATATATATATATATATATTCATGTTTTTCCTTTTTCCTCAGCGAGAGCTTCGTATATATACTACTTTTCTCTTTCTTTCTCACTATTTACCGAACGAGTGTCGTTTACGTTCCATCTCATTCTTAAGCACGTACTCACCAACTCACCACATACTCCCATTTCATCCAGGAAAATAAATTTTTTTT